>APFE031194420.1:686173-710427 GCA_000404065.3 Pinus taeda | reverse complement strand
ATAAACCTTCAATCACCTACCACCCCCACTATATTGCTTGGTGCAGTAAGAGCCACACATCCACATCATGAATTCTAGTTTTTGTAGGTAGAAGAGATGACAAAGGAGGATGAAGAAATGGATGGAGTTCCTTTTGGATTTCCCATTCAAGAAACTGATGTCAATGTTCAAATGAAGAACATCCCTCTATATGTACTTCCTAACTTCAAAGGTATGAGATCAGAAGACCTAGAAACTTTTCTTTTTGAATTTGAAATCATTTGTAGATCTTATGGCTACTCATAATGCATTCAAAAATTGAATCTGTTTCCAACATTGAAGGATCAAGCTCTTATATGGTTCATTACTTTAGGAACAAATTCTATAAGGACATGGGATGATATGAAAAGAGCATTTTTGGAAAAATATAAAAAACATTACAAACACCATGACCTTAGAAATGAAGTCTTTAAGATGAATCAAAAAGAGGATGAAAATCTAGAATACCTAGTGGGGAGATTTACTTATAATATCGAAACATCTAAAGTGCATAATTTCTGATTAGACATATTAAAAACTCTCCTACTAACTGCTATAAAGGATGAATGGATTGATCTTCTTAACCCAGTGGGAAAAGGAGATGTTTATCACTTGTCATTTCAAGAGATTTATGAATTATGCAAGAACATATCAAGAGGAAAAGCAAAGTATGGAAGATCTCCTCAAGATCTAGTTACGACAAGGGAAAGTAACTTTACAATGTGATTGGTAAGTCACACTGAACTTAACAATTTGCTAAACATTATTGGTAATTTAAATGAACAAATTAAGATGCTAAGAATGCAAAACAAGCAAAAAGTTGAAAATGTTGCTTTACATGAATGTCCACCTGATAACATTAAAATTTGTAAAGTTTGTGCACGATCACATGCTAATAAAGATTGCCCATCATTACTAGGGTTAAAGGTGGTTTACCAAAAGGATATTGGGGTGAACCAAGCTCCAAGATGACCATGCCAACCTCATTAACCCAATATGATGCAATATCATTGTACACAATTTTAGGGTTATGCACAACAATCTCAAAGTAATTGGCAAACACCTTTGCCTTGGAAACCTTGGCCATCTCAATCCCAATATCAAAACAAATCTTGGAAACAAGGTTGGGAAGAGCCTTACAAAGAAAATCCACCATATACTTGATCTTTCCCTCACCATCCTCAATACCAATATCAATGTTATCCATACCATTTACTTCCACCACAACATCAGTTTCACCCTTAGTTAATCTCAATTCAAACTTTCCCATTGCCACACACACAAACACCCCAAAGATTGTTAAGTTATGGTATGTTCTATGCTTATAACAATTTACATCTTTTTCTTATTATATTCCATAGATTAGCAATCACATGTACATAAAGTAAAGTGCAGATAGAACATTAAACGATTAACAGAAAACAAGCCAAGACAAGAGACACAAGATGTGGCAGCTAGCTAGGGACAAACCCCAAAATGTGTGGAGAAACCCTTTGATCAAATCTTCTTTTATCCTCAATAATTCAGCAGAGAGAAATAGTACAATAAATCTGATTTAGATCAATAGTAGCAAACCCTAGATCAGTAGCATCAACATTAGCGGCTTCATCATCAAACTAGGGTAGACAATATCTCACAAATCGACTGTCGGATTGGCATGATTCCACCACCAAAATTTGCGGCTTCCAAAGGAGGTTCATATGAACCTACAACGTAGTTCAGATGAAGAGATCTTCTAGTCCACGTAGGTCAATCTTTACTTCTACAGTTGCAGCTTCAGTTTCGGTAGCTTTCAGCTTCAAACTAGGGCAGTTGATATCTTGCAAACCGTCCATCGGATTGACTTGATTCCACCACCAAAATTTGCGGCTTTCAAAGGAGGTTCAATAAACCTATAGTGCAGTTCAGATGAAGAGATATTCTAGTCCACACAGGTCAATCTTTACTTCTGCAGTTGTAGCTTCAGTTTCAGCAGCTTCTGGCTTCACATGTGTGAGAGAGAGACCCTTTTCTACGCAGTAGAGAAGAGACTCTTTTCTACGCAGTAGAGAGAAAGAGATGTGATGAGGTGAGTGAGTCCAAATGAGGAGAAGTCCTCCTGCATTTATACACAATGTTGGTGTTTGAATATATGCAACTATTGGGCTTCTGAGCCTACATGAGTTGTAGGTTGGCTTGATAATAATTCCATCATCAAAATAAATTCATATCTCCATGAATACTTATCGGAATCGGATGATATTTATATCAATCCTACACCTCTTGATGAGAGGAATCTAATAAAAATATTATTAGCCATGAATAAGATGACTCACATGAAGTCTTTTCCCTGGTTTCCAATTTTAATACTCCCTCTCAACTAGGGAGAACTTCATCTGCAATCTATCTATCGGTCATTACTGTTCATCCATCAAATGCACTACCCTGTACAACCTGACCCTTGCCCTGCTCTACTCTATTCTGCCTATTTTTCTTTGTCTTGTTCTGCATTGTACTGATCTGTATTGTTTTTCTCTGTTATACTCTGCTCTTGCATTGTTCTGTTCTTCTCTGCTTTTGTTTGAATTATGAAGAAGAAGAAATGATCGAGGATGTATCATACTGACTCAAAGTCAGTCTTAGAGTATGTACCACTAGTCCCAGACTAGTCTTAACCAACCCAAAGTCAGCGTCATAGTGATTATAACTCCACTAGTCTTAGACCAATATCATCCTCCACTGAATCAAGGTTAGTCTCGGAGTGTGTACCACTGGTCCTAGACCAATCTCAACGACCCAAAGTCAGCTTCATAGTAGGTACCACTCCTACCACTGGTCCCAGACCAGTATCGCAGTCTCAGAGAGTGTACTAACGGTCCCAGACCAGTCTCAACTAACCCGAAGTCAGTGTCATAGTATGTACCACTCTCACTGGTCCCAGACCAGTACTGCATTGACACGAAGTTAGTCTCAAAGTATGTACCACTGGTCCCAGACCATTCTCAACCGACCCAAAGTCAGTGTCATAGTATGGTACAACTCCTACCACTGGTCCTAGACCAGTATCATTGATCCCAGACCAATGGAGGTCATCCTAGAGTAGGGAGTACGGTAGATACAATGATGCATCCATCGGTACTACTATGGTCCCTAACTTCATTTCCCTACTTATTGATTAGATGAGAGGTACTTCCCATGAGTCCCAAACTACATGGGTAGGATTCCTCGACAGGAGAACTAATCAATCTTGTCCTCACAAGAGAACACATCAATCCTGCTACAATCACCATGGAGAACACATCAATCCAGGCCTCACAGGAGAACACATCAATCTGCCTACAATCGCCATGGAGAACACATCAATCCAGGCCTCACAGGAGAACACATCAATCCTACTACAATTTCCATGGAGAACACATCAATCCAGGCCTCACAGGAGAACTAATCATCTTTCTACACAGGAGAGCAAATCATCCTATTCCACAAGAGAGTGAATCATCTTGTCCCACAAGAGTGCGAATCATCTTGTTCTAGTGTGCACCACCAGGGGAGGGTGAGTCACCCTGTGGTCGTATGTTGCTCCAGTAAGAACTGCAAGCCCTCAGAGCTCCCAGAGCTCAATGTATGCAACATTCAAGACCCTTATACAAGGGTTTCTTGACGACTCCAAGTCGTTTGGGAAAATCACATATTAGATCTTTCCTCAGGGCTTTGATAAGGTGTATCGAACTGTACATCATCTTAATGCGATGGAGCCTCCTTTCTCATCAACTTACCATATCCCAGATGATGTTTATCTGCTAGAGCAATCTATGAATACAGGATTTCTCAATAATAGAATCCCACCTCTGGTTGTTACAGAGAATCACAGTGGTATGTGTTCAAACAACTCACTAAAGAGCTTCCCCAACTAGGCAGCTTCATACGAGATCATACTTGTAGATATGTATCCGATCTCGATGGTTCTTATGGCAACTGACTTCTACGTCCTACTCATGCATTGTATCGAAGCAGAATCCAAAGTGAAACAACACTAAAAAGTGCTCCAGTGATCCTCCACACTCCTTGCCTAATCAACATTCAAATAATCATGCAGTTTCATATTTCCGACAGTGTATCTCAATCCATTAGTAATTGTGCCACGAAGATATCTTAGAAGATTCTTGGCATCAATCTAGTGAAGCTCAACCAAATATGAGCTCACAATGCTAACTACAAAACATATGTTCGGATGGAGGTTCACTAAGAACAACAATATGGATGAGTTTATGAAACTCAAAGGCATTTCCCAAATCGGGTCCAACATCACTGCCATATAACTTCTAAAAGTTAAGATCCTCGAGGTCGTCACAGGCTTGCAGTCCATCATACCGAAGCTTTCCAATATCTTTACCGCATATTGTCCTTGAGATAGGAAAATTTCTCTTGGCTTCTGCCATACTTCAAGTCCTTGGTCCTTCATTTCAAATTTAGAAGCCAACTTCCTCTTACATTTGTGAATGAGAAGTTTTGCACCTGTTAAGAAGAGGTCATCCACATACAACACCAATATGAGAGGCTTGTCATCTTCAACCTTAAAGTAAAGGTTAGGATTGACTTCACTCCTAGTGAATCCCAACTTCATTAAGTAGCTATCAATCGTCTCATACCATGCTCGGGGTTCTTGCTTCAACCCATAGAGAGCGTTCTTCAACCTGCATACATGAGATTTTCGATCATAAATCTCAAAACCTTCGGGTTGCTCCACATAGACCTCTTCTTTGATCAAACCATGCAAGAACATGGTCTTGACATCCATCTAATGTAGGTTCCATCCTTGTGAAGCCACAAGGGCTATGATCAAGCGGATGGTCGTATATCTGGAAACAGGTGCAAATATCATAGTCTATACCTTCCTTTTGGGAGAAACCAAGAGCAACAAAATGAGACTTATACTTTTCTGTACTTTCATCTACTGCATGCTTTATCTTGTAAAGCCATTTAGAAGTGAAAATTGTCTTGTCCTGGGGTCTGGGAACTACTTCCCAGACATCATTCTCCATAATAGACTCATATTCTTTGGTCATAGCATCCTTCCATACTTGATGCTTGACAACATATGAGAATGATGGAGGCTCATTTTGTATGATCATGCTCATGATGGTCATGTATCCTTGATACCATTTAGGTTTCTTACTTTCACGAAAGGTTCCTCGGGGTGCAACATGTCCTTCAGCATCATCAAGTATCCCCCTAAACCATGAAGGCCTCTTCCTAGAAGAGGAAGGCTCAGGTGGATAAATGGGATCCATGGGTTCCTCCACATCAAGCATTGTTACATCATCTACCCATAGAGACAGCTTCCACAATCATATGATTCTTCCTTTCTGCCACACCATTCTGCTCAGGAGTATGTGGTGTAGAAGTCTCCCTCTTAATTCCAGCCTCAGATATGCCTGAGTGAACCAACTGTAATATATCGGAGGTCTTGCTTTGGCTTGAGGAGAATGGTCCCCTTTTTGAGTTTTCTTTCGGCACATCTTTGACATACACCTTCTTTCTCTACTCGGAATTTGGGCATCCCTATCACAATTTGTCTTACACCAAGTAGAGCTTTATAATGAAGGTGGGCAAACCTACGATGCCAAAGTTCCGACTAAAGAGATGTGTCATAAGACATGACACTTAGTGGACTTCCACCGACCTGATATAAAGAATCAACTCGAAACCCAAGAGTGAAAGCATCCTTAACATTATTTTTCCATATACGTACCTTGCCATCGCTGAAGGTTACCTTGTAGCCTTTTTCTTCCATTGCCAAGATGGACACCAGGTTCTTTCAAGTTAGGTGCATTTATTACATCCTGGAATTTCTAGCCTTCTTGAATGGTTGTCCTCTTCCTTGATTTCCAGCTCTCCTCTTACCTTTGCTATTGAATTTGTCATTCCTTTGATTGTCATCAAAGGGATTTTGATCATCGTCACGGTGAGAGCCCTTTCTATCAGGGCACTCCCTTGCATAGTGACCTACTTTATCACAGATGTAACATCGTCCTTTTCTTCCACCCTTAGGTCCAACCTTTCCCTTTTGATTTAGTCTTGGAATTATTTCTTTTCTTAGCACGGGAAGAAAAGGTAGCAGGAGCATCTTTAGGCATGGGCATTTCTTGCTCTTCTACCCTTGTTTCTTCTTGAATGCATCTAGCCATTAATTCCTCGAAACTAGGAATTATATTATTGTTTAGAAGAGTAGTCTTGAACATGTACCATTCGGATGGTAATCCTCCAAGAGTCGTGAGTGCCATTTCCCTATCAGTAGTAGTCTCCACAATAGATAGGATATTGTTCTTGATCTCAGTGATTCTTAAGGAGTATGCTTGCATACTTTCATCTTTACCCTTCTTGATTTCCTTCAGCTTATTTATAAGAAACAAAACTTGATTTGCATCATTAACTTTAAATAAACTCACCAGTCTATCATAAATTTCCTTGGAGGTGTCCAGTTCAGAGATGTAGGCCACCAAGTGCTTGTTGATAGAGTCCCAGATGATCTTCTTTGTTTTGACTTCTCCGGTTTTCTATTTGTACTTGGCAGCAACGGATGCATTTGATGGAGGCTCAACAATATTGCCTCTTACATGGTCCAACACCCCTTGATCGTCTAGGGTTAGATCGATAGACATCTTCCATCCGTGATAGTCAGTTTTCTCACGGAGCTTGTCTTCGGTAGGAAAGAGCGTTGAGGACCCCATAGTTCTTTTAGGATAGCCTTGCCAATCTTCTCTTTAGTGATTGCTCTTTCTCTTGCTCAGGCTTTGTCTTCACCTCAGCTCCGATACCATGTTAATTTATGGTATGTTCTATTATTATAACATTTTACTTCTTTTTCTTATTATATTCCATAGATTAGCAATCACATGTACATAAAGTAAAGTGTGGATAGAACATTAAACGATCGACAGATAACAAGCTAAGACAAGAGATACAAGATGTGGCAGCTAGCCAGGGAAAAACCCCACAATGTGTGGGGAAACCCTTTGATTAAATCTTATTTTATCTTTAATAATTCAGCAAAGAGAAATAGTACAATAAATCTGATTTATATCAATAGTAGCAAACCCTAGATCAGCAACATCAACATTAGAGGCTTCATCATCAAACTAGGGCAGACGATATCTCACAAACCAACAGTTGGATCGGCATGATTCCACCACCAAAAGTTGCAGCTTCCAGAGGAGTTTCAGATGAACCTATAGCACAATTCAGATGAAGAGATCTTCTAGTCCACGTAGGTCAATCTTTACTTCTGCAGTTGCAGCTTCAGTTTCGGTAGCTTTCAGCTTCAAACTAGGGCAGTTGATATCTTGCAAACCGTCCATCAGATTGACTTGATTCCACCACCAAAAGTTGCGAATTTTAGAGGAGGTTCAGATGAACCTACAATGTAGTTCAGATGAAGAGATATTCTAGTCCATACAGGTCAATCTTTACTTCTGCAGTTGCAGCTTCAGTTTCGGCAGCTTCCAACTTCACATGTGTGAGAGAGAGACCCTTCTCTGTGCAGTAGAGAAGAGACTCTTTTCTGCGCAGTAGAGAAAGAGAGATGTGATGAGGTGAGTGAGTCCAAATGAGGAAAATTCCTCCTATATTTATACACAACATTGGTGTTTGAATAGATGTGACTGTTGGGATTCTGAGCCTACATGAGTTGTAGGTCGACTTGATAATAATTCCATAATCAAAATAAATTCATATCTCCATGAATACTTATCAGAATCGGATGATATTTATATCAATCCTACACTTCTCGATGAGAGGAATATAATAAAAATATTATCAGCCATGAATAAGATGACCCACATGAATTTTTTCCCCGGTTGCAAATTTTAACAAAGATCCATTCCCATGCCACTACCTGCACAACCATTTTGAATCCCCAAGACTAAAACACCTCAATCCACTTACAATGTTGAGGTATTGAAAAATGATTTATGAGCTACCATTGAAGAAAAATAGCTAGAAGAAGAAGATTCAAATAAGGTCCAAGAATCATGGATGCCTATTGATAAAGAATAGTTGCTGGAACCTAAGATTGAAAAGTTTCATGCATGCCTATCACCAAATTCTATGAATGGAGATCACATATGTGAGGAATTGCATGGCATGATAGAAGGAAGCAAAGGAAGATAATATTATATTGAATCTTGGTTCAAGAGAGTCATTGGATCCCAGTATTCCATTCTTCAATGTCTTCTGACATCATCTCAACCAAGACAATTAGTCTCTCATACACGGGTATGTATCAAGGAATATATTCCAAACCTGCATATGAATATATCTATCATTAATATATCTATCATTTTGTTACACATGGCTCCATTAGAAACATTCATATACTTAAGATTTAAAAAAAATCAAGTAGATAAATTAGGAAAAATAAATCAAGCTTGATTGCATTTTTTTTAGAACTTTAAACATTTAGTTTTTTATTTATTTTCTTGTATTTTTTTCATTGACATCATAAATATTTTCAATAAATTGATGTTTTGATTAAAAATAATAATAATAATAATAATCATCATCATCATGTTTTTGAATAAGGTAAATGCAAATTTTAAATAAAAATTATCAATTATTTTTTAAGATAATTGAGAAATTGACTATTTAAGCTCTCATGTGACTTGTAAAATTTTTTTGCATTAGCTTAGTATCCATCATAATAAAAAAATTCATATATAATCTTGCTTCAAATTGTTGCATATTTATTCCTTTTTTTGAGGAGCTACAAAAGTGACTCATTTTTGCAGCCAAGCCTCATTCGATTCTGAATCCATCATCAAAAACTCTATTATGAAGGGCTTGACATAGAATGATTTTTAAGTAGGCCCTATCCACAATTCAGGTACCGTAAGTCTTTAACCCAAATGATCCTATGACTATGACAATTTCTGTGATTGCTAAATCCAATGACGCTACAAGTTATCTTACAACCTCTCCGAGATAGTTCTGTTATTGGTGAGCTGTCATTATTTTCTCCATGTTGCTCTCTTGAAGAATCCCTGGTGTCATCATAATTTTCTTCATGGAACTGAAAATCCTGAGCTAGATTTTCACACAATCTCACATACTTTCCATAGAGATTACAATACTCTGTTCTATTCCCACAGATGTTCATATGTTTATCAAGATAGACAGCTGAAAGTGGAAAATCGCATTTGTCACGTTCATGGATGACTAGTAATTCACAGCCAATGGATTCACCACACTGTGAACAAGATACAAACAAAGATCTCTGATGGTTCCATTAGAAAAATGATGTGATACAATTTAGGTTTGAGGTGAGAACTAACTTAATGCACTCCTCATCCATTCTTGGCGGTGTACATGGAAGACCCAACAATTACCTGAAGCAGAGGAAATGCATAGTAGCTTAAAAATGTTAGTTTTAAAACCTTATTTCTGGGTTAATGAAAACAAGTTTTGCAACAATTAAACTTGGGTTTTTCTCATAATAGGATCAGTTATAAAACCCTAGGAATGATTTTCTCAAATTCATAACTGATTGGGAGATATTTGGGGACCTCTGGAGCCTTACTTGGCAAATTGTGTGAGAAAAAATGGTTTGCAATTAATGCACAGAGGCAGTTGCGGCCCTAATCTGATCTCCCTGATCTAAGGGGCTAGATCCACCACGAATATGTTGAGAAATACCATACCAATAGCAACTTGGTGAGCTTGAGAAGGATTGACGTGTATGCTATCTGGGATGCAATGCTGCCCAGTGATATAAATCGAATGAAAACCTTACGCAAAAGGTAGTTAGTTATGCTACTCTTTGGATTTCTTTTGCAGAACAACAGAGCACTGGAGTCAGTGCCATTTGCAATTTTTGTTTCTCACAAGCCATCATTTTGAAGCAAAGCGGGTTTTTGCTACGAAGGATTGTAGCTGTGCCTGTGATAATGACATTAGGTATGCTAATGGCCACTAGGCAAGGTCCTTTTTTCATGGTTGGCCATCAAATTTTCTTGCAAGTTTCGCTGGTAGTATATCTTCTTACTGATGCTTTAGCACTTGTTGGACAGTCACTCATTGCTAGTGCATTTAAAAAAGGGACTATGTCTGGGTAAAAATGGTTGCTCTTAATGTTCTTCAGATAGGAGCAGGATTTGGTATTGCCTTAGCTATGGTTCTATTATAGGATTTGGATCCTTTGCTAAGTTATTCACAAAATATCTAGCGGTCTTGGAGGTTGTAAGATATGGAGTTCTGTTTTTTGCTAGTTCTCAACCAATCAATGCCCTTGCATTTGTTTTGATGGCCTTCACTATGGCATATATTACATGGGAAATTTCGTTTTTTTATTACATTGTTTTTTTTGTGATGTTTTATCTTTTTGTTATGTTTTGTTTTTGAAAGTGTATATATATGTTTTGTATAATATTTGTTTTTTTTTATTTTTCATTTTTATTTTTTCATTTTTCATTTGTACATTTATAGGTTTTGTTATGATTTTTGTTATGCTTGTTTGTATGTATATTTTAGTTTGTACATATCTTTTTCTTGTTATGTTTTTCTTTTATGTACATCTATTTTAATTTTTAGTTTTGTAAATATTTCATTAATTTTTTTTAGATTGTATATTTTATTGTTTCTCAAGAAAATTACCATGAGAAAAATTGTCTAAAAATTTCGATGTGAAATCTAGAGCAGATTAAGAAAAAGATTGTTCTGATGGTCCACTCAAACACACCTACCAGAGCAAGAAAAAAAATGTTCCATTTGCTAATATTTCTAGAAGAGGTATTGATCAATTTGAATATTGGACTGGTTATTTGTTCATAACAAAAATGCATAGTTGTGTGTACTTAATTGTCTGTTCAAAACTTTAGCTACAGAAACTACACAATTCTGCAGCTGAACCAAAATTCTGTAGCTATGTATTTAACTTAATGATCTACTTGTCAACAATGCATTCTAATCAGAAAATCATGATCAAAATTTATTGGTTTTTTCTAATGATTATTTTTTCAAGCATGATGCAGGAAAGAAGAAGAACTATGAAGGCACTTTATCTGCAAGATCGGTAGATGAATTTTTTTATTTAGGATTCTTTTGCAGGAACCATTAAAGATTCACAAACAATATTTCTTTATCGTTATGAAATGCTATGTTTCAAACATAAATTGAGGAAATTGTTTTCACAATTATGAACCTGGACTAACTATTTGAAATAAAAACATGTCATGAACCTGTCAGTTATGCAAATTTTTCGTATGTACCTAGAGAAACTGATCACTTCTCTTTGAGCACACTCACGTTTGTTGCAATGTTAGTTCCATTTTTTTTGTCAGGTTCCAAGGCAATCAGAGAATTGAAGGAAGCCAATTTATGCATGGTTTGTTTTCTACGACTAATTTCAAGAAACATTAACCAATTGAATCCATTTCTATCATCCATAAATTCCATCATTTTCCCTCTCCAAACTCACAAGTTGTCCAAGCATTTTCACTAAGCATCATCATCACCATTTTCCTTGAAAAGAGTCACATGTTTCCTTCACATTTTCCATTTACATTTTGCATTCACATTTTCCATCATTTCCATTCATTAACCCATTAATAGAGACATTCAACTTTCTTACATCCTGATTTCTCATTTTGCTTTCTGTTCACTTGTTTACCCTCTTGTCATTTTCCTTTCCATTAAATAAACCTTGATCCACTTCAAAAATTTTCACTCATAGTCCTTCCAAAATCATCATTTCATACCCAAATTAGATAATGGAGGATTCATTAAGGCCTCACTTCTAACAAGTCTTGCCCTATCGAAATCAACACATTATCTAGGTTCAAGGCTAGAGTCCTTATTAGTACCTTGAGACTTGTATGCATCAATGACAAGTTCTCTCACTGACAATCATGGGAATAAATCAATGTCCCTTGATCGTCGGATCTTGCAAGTGGCTCGACTTCAGCTCATCTATCCATACTTTACAAGATGTACTGTTGTGCCATACAACCCCCCCTCCCATTTCATATCATTAAATTTCCAAAATTATAATGTGAAATGGGTCCCTTTTGATTTTTTGTTTTAAATTGGTATCAATTTAAAGTTCTATTTCAAAAAAGGTTCGAATAAAAGAAAACATTATTAAAAGGCCTTTTTAATAAAACCAATCGATAAACCCCAACATAAAACGATTTATCTTTATCATTGCGATAAAGCGATCGCAAGATCGCATATCGCAATGACAAAGAAAGCTCAACTTAAGGGACATCTTGGTTTTCGCCGATGCAAAATCGCAATCGAATATCGGCAAAGCATAAAGTAACATGAGTAACGACCCTTGCTTTGATGCGATGCGAAATCAGCAATCAACAATTGGTGATAACACTTATAGTGCAAAGAAGCTCCCCCTCACCCGATGCGATGCGATATCGCTATCAGCGATCAGCGACTTACCATGCCCTCATCCTAAGCGGCCCTACCAGCTATGCCCGACGCGATGCGATATTGCTATCGGCGATCGGGGATTCCAAACAAAACCAGTGCAATAACTTAGCATTTCCCCGATGCCCGATTGCGTAAAGGGTAAAAAGCGCAGTTTTCAAAGTAACAGTCATAAAGGCAGTTTAATATGATTTATTCGTAATTAAGGCCATATCCTTTGGAAAGCCGCTCATCCACGTTCAAACTGCCAAATCACCCAAAGCATGCTTCAAATAAATCATTCGGCCATTAATCGAAGCAACTGGAATTAATGAGATTGACAGGCCGTAACGACCATTTAATGAGAATAACAGGCTTGAGATCTATCCTCGGATTTGATCCTAAGGTCGCCTTAAGTCGATTTATCGCTATGAATGCACCTAGATATACATATTTCATTATGTTCAATTCATGTTATTGTTGCCTGTGTTACGCCTATCTTTCACTCTATGCAGAATTCTTCCATAGAAACAGAAGAAAGTGGAATGGGAAAGAAATCCAAGAAGACTACAATGCTTACTGCTCTGCCAGCCGCAGGGCAAGCTGTCGCTGATCCAAGTGGAAAGAACAAAGGGCTTATATCAGATACAACATGCTTAGGACTTACCAGGACCACTTGGCAAGGGACTTATAATTTAATTGAAGTAGAAGGGCCAAAGGTGACCAGAATAGAAATTGCATGTGATAATACCAGCAAATTTGATGCCAATTTAAAAGACTTGGCCGGCTCCTTTCTACACAGAATAGCGGCTCGGGAGAAAATTCTTCGTTACATGGATGTGGTAAGGTGGGCAATCCAAGAGATCCTAATTATCAACAGATTGTTTAACACTGTAGACGGGAGGATTTTCGGTTCTTTTCGAGTTGAAGATCTAAGGCTAATGTATCACTTACCGGCAGAAGAGAAGAAATATAATGTTGCATTTCTGGAGAAATTTCGAGCAGAGAACGAGACCGAGTCTGAACCAATTCGAGGCTGGAAACAGAATCCAACAAAACACAAGCATGAAACCTCGGGTAAGTACTCAGTTGACTCCCTGTGTTCTCCTTATTGTTACGCTGGAATTATGATGTGTAGGCTATGGGGATTGCACGACTCTGCCAATTTTACCATAGAAATGGTTCCCCTAATGGAGGCAGCATGTAGTGGAGAAATTATGGATTGGGCGGTCATATTATCCGACAAGTTAGCCAAAGCCATCCTCGATTTCAGGTCTGACTATCATGTCACAGAGAGGGTTATTCTGCCATTTTATTACAGTGCCTATGTAATGGATGTGTTGTGTTTTAATTCTGAGTTTCCTGTGCTGGGATGGAGGTGGATGTCGCAAGACCCCACACCCATTCATATATATTATCAAAAAATATGGAATACTAGTTATAAGCACCACCTATACCAAATCTGCAACGGTTTTATGTTGCCAATTCATTATTCCATTTTTAATAAGCCTGACCCGAAGATTTCTGAGCAAGCAGGGGTAGATTTGACTACAGTAGCAAGTTGGTTTGGGGAGGAGAAATTCACCTACATCAGAGTTTTGGCAGTCAGGCCAGGCCACATGTGCTACCACTTTACATCCCCTATAAGCTACTTGCCAGGGAAGTAGCTTATCAAATCAGTGCTGAAGGGTTTACTCAGACCCTAAAAAGAGGTAAAAAACATGTTTGGCCCTCTTTTCCATTATGAATTGGAATTTATACCCTGCATGACATCAAGTATGCAGAGAAGGAAGCTGGGAAAATGAATTTTCTTACTATGGCTACTCTGCCAAGCAGACAGTATGATCCAAGGAAGATCGCTTACAATGCGCTCGACCAGGCCAAATTGGCCAAGGTCGAGCACAAAGAAGACAAATTCGAGGATTTGTTTGCGTCGGCCGAGTCGCTGTATCAAGTCAAGTCGCTTGCCAGAAATGTGTATAATGATGAAGGGCTAGTCAAATTTAACAAAATTAGAGAACAGAGGTTGTAAACTCTACCTCTAGACCTGTTAGCAACTGTTCCAACAACAACCAGGTCAAGCGAGTCTGAGCAGCGAGATAATACGCCACGTCCTACTACATCAAAGCAGCAGGAGGAAGTGCATAGCCATAGGCAGGAGGTGACCCAGGAAAATGTGCAGCGACAAGAAGAAACCCAGGCGAAGACCCAAGAAGAGAGCAGCTCTAAGAATAATAATGATATATTAGTTGATCCGAATTTGCTTAAGCAATGGAAGCAATTCAGTACAATTATCGATAACCTAGAGTGCTCGAAAGATGATGAGGTTTCTAAAGAAGGTGATACACAGGAAGCGACATCGAAACCGGTGTCGGGCGAAACCAGCGGCCTACCCAAAACAAAAGAACCAGAGATAATTCCTAAATATCCAACAGGAGAGATCGTTTTGCAAATTGAAGAGATCCCCCTTTTAGATGTATTTTATAGCCCTAAGCATAAAGCTGTTGTAAAGCGACAGAGGAAAAGGAGAAGAGCTGATCAACCTTCCCCATTTCCTAAATTAATAGTAATGGGCAATGTTGTATGGAAAGAGGAATTCGACCCCTCCGATGACTTAACCAAGCTATCGCAATTCACTGGAGCATATTCAGTAGCAACCATTGATAAAGCATCGGAGGTAAGCAATTTATTAAAGACCAAGGACCAAGACATCTCTTCGCTACAGGCGAGACTATCAGAAGTTCAGCAGAAGGTAGAGTAGGCGGAGAAAGAATTTCTAGTTCAGCAACAGAACAATAATCAGTTGACCAAGAAATTACAAGAGCAAAAGTAGAGAATTGATGAAGGCGCAATCCAAAGGCAAAAGGAGCTATCAGCGGCACTGGAGAAGTTAAGAATATCAACTGAGGGAACAATGAAAGCAAAATATGAGCAAATCGCTCAATTGACCACTCAAATTGAGCAAATGAAAAAGCTCCCTCAGATAGATGAATTCAAAGCAGAAGCGCTCCAATTAAATAAGGCATTGATTAATCAGGTTAAGCTACTATGTCAACAGATTACACAAGCAGAACCATTGTGCGAGTTGGTAGCATCCATAAGCGAAAAGGTAGAAAAAGCAAGGACCGATTTGGATCAGGCCGAAGAAACACTGACAAATTTTATAGAATGGCAGGATTCTGATATAGGCCGGGCAACTAATCTACCGAGAATTCTGGAATCGCACAGAGATATTATTCACAGAATGGCAATCGCAACTAATGAAGGCAGAAAGAGAAATTTCTAGATGCAAAAAAATCAGTGGAAATTTGGTTGAATTAGTAAATAATACACTTTATTTATCTAATATAATTTCCCAATGCACTCTAGGTCAATTAACAGCGGCAAATATGTTGGAGCACTCATGCTATCTGGAGCTGGAGAAAAACGCAATATTGATCACTGGAATCAACAGTTTGACATCGGATGCTTATTGGTTCTTCTTAATCAAGCCATACAGCCAAAGAGCCACCTTGAAGTGCCTAACAGATGCTGTCGGGTATATTATACCTGACATTCAGGATGCCACCTTCGCCACCCAATTCAGTTTGCACCTCAACAAACCGCCAGAAGTAGAACCAATGCTTGCGACAAGCCAGCTTAGGTTTAAGGGAAAACAACCTGAGGCATGACTCACTTCGCTGACTGCCAGATCGCCCCTGAGAGATAGACCACATTTACTGATACCAATTTAGTAGGATTTTGTTTCATAGATATTTTTTAGCTTAGTAGTATTTATAGACCCTTTCATGCATTTAGAAAGGGTCATAAAGTTTTGTATATGACTTAACCCTGAAGTTGCACTATTGTACTTCAGGGATATTCTTTTATGAAACTTGACCAATTATTCTGAATTTAATGAGGAAGGCTTTTATGCAAATGTGCACTATTGTCATTGTTTGAAAGAATTTCTATGTTGAAGAAGGAATTTTGAATAGCGATTGATATTTCGGATTGATCTGCAGCTCACATGGTACTATTATCTGTGTCTGTACTCATTTTCGTTATATAAATTGTTGTTTAAATCGATCTTGCTATTATCGCTTATATATATGTGTGTGTGTGTGTGTGTGTGTGTGTGTGTGTGTGTGTTTCACATCATTCCTTATGCATTCCACTATTGGTTGTTTATCGCATGCTTCCCTTTCAATCGTATATATGTATCGATGATATAAACAATGAATGCAGTAATTTGTATTTATCGCTTCCTTGTGACTATTCACATGAAGTAATCTTTGAATGATTGAATGTCTCTTATTTATTTTACAGAGTCATCTATATGCCTGTTAGATAGATAAAGATTATATAACGCTGCATTCTGAATGAATAAGTTGTTCCCGAGATTAGTATTAGTTTCCCTATTTTCGTCAATAGAATAATCTAGTCGCCTATCACTTAAGAAAACTATTCTCACCCATCCATCCCTTTTATTTATTTATCGGGAAACTGGTCCCGTTATCTCCAGTCGGAGCCACCATCCCAAACGGAGAAGGAGTTGCACTAAGGTCCGAACCAGGTGGTTATCCCCCAATGTTGTGGCAGTGATTTTCGAGGCCTCAACATTTCTGGCGCTAGAAGGAGGGACATCCGCTATGAATGGCGAGTAAGCAAACACCTACAAACTATTCAAAGAGTAATTCACCCTCCGCCTCTCCTCGGACATCTCGTTCGCATTCTGAATCTCCAGTATCCAGATGAGACGAAGAGGAATCAACCACTACTGCTCAATTACAACATACTTTAGAACACTTAAGTCCGGAGTCCCCTGAAGTTCAATCCATCATCCAGAAACTTCAAGGCTTCTCAATATCCCCTCCTAGATCTGAAGTATCACAAGGCAGTCAGACTTCGCAATTTCGCTTACCCCCTCATCTTACTAGACTCCAAAGTGAAAAGCTAGGTATTGAACCACCTGAATTTCCTTTACCCGAAAGGAAAAGGATCAAGAAAATCGCTGAAGGTTCTGGTAGCGAAACCTTTTCCCCATATTCTTCCATTTCATCATCACCTGTGCGAAGTCATATGCCCACTTCACCACTCCATATCGTTGTTCACCAAGGGGCTCCATCTCAAGCATCGCCATCTTTTCAGTCTGTACTTCCACCTCCCCCTCAGGGACCTGGAACGCCACAAGCGATCGTTCGTAATCCTAAAATGGCCCAAAGACCATGGAGAAGTCCTGGTGCGGTTACCATGCCTACACCTTTACATCCTTTACCCGATTACCCCGAAAAATGGTTACCCAAATTCAATCCAGATGCTGGAACTTCTGCAGAAGAAAATATTAACAATTTTATGCTGTCAGTCAATCTAAAGGGAGTCACTGAAGAAGATGTGGTAGTAAGATTGTTTCCCTATTCACTACAAGGATCTGCAGGGTCTTGTTATTTTTCCTTACCCTTTGGATCCATCACAAGTTGGAATATCTTCCAGGAACAGTTTCTCACCAAATACGGTGATGACAGATCCTTAGCTACACTTGTCCATGATCTTTCAAATTTAAGGATCGAGTCGAGAGAACCCATCAAGGAGTTCAACTCCAGATTTAACAAACTCTTGAACAAGATCCCCACTGATGATAAGCCAAGCGAACAAGTTAGAAGCGAGTGGTATATCACTGCTTTGCCTTCAAGCATTGCCATATTTGTCGATAGGTCCAAACAACCTACATTGGCCGAAAACATGAAGGAAGCACTCGCTGTGGAAAAAAGTGTAATCGCCTTAGAAAATAAAACTGCCTTGGAAGAAAGAAAATCTAAAAGAGTCTCCTTTAAAGACAACTCTAAGAAAAAGAATACTAAGGATCCATATGACATGGAAGGCCTTCAAAAAGTCCTTAAAACTATGTCGAACGAAATGGTTGATATCAAGAAACAAGTATCAGAATCCTGAGCAAAGAAACCATATAGGAATTTCAAGAAACCCGAGTCCAAACCTCCAAACGTTATATCATATGCAGACTCGGATCCTGAGGAAGAAGAAGAGGAAGAAACATTTATACCATCTGAAGGAGAAGAAGAGGAAGTAGTTGAATGTCACAGAATGTGGGACTTTATACTCCCTAATTCCGATACTGATGCCGAACAAGAAGCCTTTCCTGTCACTACAAGGAGTAAAGGTACTCCCGATCCTGTTCAAGCTAATCCAAAGAAAAGGAGTGCTGGAACCAATACTATAAAGGAAAAGGTACCCATTAGGAAGCCAGCCGCGATAGTATCAAACAATCAACCATCATCCTCTACTACACCTTCGTCATCTAAAACATTGGTAGTCTCTGATTCAATGGATTATAATATTGTCGATGACATGAAGAAACTAAGGCAAACATCACCATGTTTGAACTTAGTAAATTAAAACATCAGCAAAAATTACTACTCAAAGAATTTAATGTTGTTCCTTCTTCACCTCTTCCCACCACTAAAGCTGCAAGCGACTCAGGACAACCCCCTGCTGGTAGAGTTGAGGCAACTGACACTATTCTGATTGGAGACAGATCAAACTCCCATACCCCTCCTTTCCTCTTGACTTATGAAATTTATAATTGAAATCTACACAAATGTTTAATTGATTCTGGGGCATGTTCGAATATAATGCCTGCTTCAGTTTGCTCCAAACTGAATATAGAACCCCAGAAGTCTTCTATTCACATCGTGCAGTTAGATAGAACTAAAGTTCAAGTTCTAGGGGAAATAAACTCTGTAACAATCAGGATTATCGGCAGATCCAGAATTGTCCAAAGGATTGATATTCTAGTCGCCGATATACCTGAATTCTATGGGTTAATTTTAAGCAGGGATTGGTCAGAAAAACTCCATGGGTATATTTCTACCGATTGGTCACATATGTGGCTCCCTTAAGGGCAAGCCCAATCAAATAAAGATTGATCGAGAGAAACATATGACCCACACTGTTACAGAATTTGAACAAGAAAATCAGCCAGTTGCGTTCAACAATAATATCCTAGGAAACTGTTCTTCAGAGTCATTTTTGGGCAATTATATTGCCCAGCCATCTCCTTTCTCAGTCAATAATTTCGCATCACAAATTGAAAACTTTTCACAAACCGACAGGTCTAAATGCATTAATGTTACTGAGAATGTTGTAACAAAAACTGTAGATAATTCATTATTTTGGTCTTTATATTTTGATGGATCTAAGTCCAGTGAAGGATCAGGAGCAGGATGCATTTTGGTCAGCCCGCAAGGAGAAAAAACAGTGTTGTCCTGTAGATTAGAATTTGAATGCACTAATAACACAGCCGAGTACGAAGTGCTTGTCCAAGGACTGTACAAAGCAATCGCCCTCAAAGTTCAGTACTTAAAGGTCTTTGGCGACTCTGAGATTATTGTCAAACAAGTAAGGACTACAATCCATTGTCTTTCGAACCATCTTAAGCATTATCAATCACTGGTACAAGAACTCACCTCCCATTTTTTAGCATTCAATATATCTTCCATTCCTAGGGCGCAAAATTCCACAGCTGATTTGCTGGCCAATGTCGCTTCCAAGCTGCTCCCTTCCGAAGACTATAGTCCAGATAGGTTTTTAGTAGAATTACTTTTTAGGCCATCCATACCAGATAATGTGACCAATTGGAGAGTGTTTAACCATGATGAGGACATTTTACAATTTCTGACCTCTGAAAAAACCTATGACAATCAAATCATTGAGGAAGATGAGCACGATACTCAAATACAAGGTAAACATGAGGAAAACTCAATCCCTAAGCACGTAGTGAAGCTTGAAGACCTTTACGATATCAAAGACAGGTTCAAACATGTATCTAATACAAAACTTCAGAGCTCTACCTTAAGCTTTGAATTAATAAACCTTGGCACCGAACAAAATCCTCAAAACATTAATTTAGGATTAGGACTTTCTATAAAGGAAAAGGAAGCATTTATTAGTCTGTTACGAAAGAATAAACATGTTTTCGCTTGGAGATATGATGATCTAAAAACATATGACACATCTACTATTCAGCACACTATCCCAATGCTTCCCGAGCAGAAACCAATTCAACAAAAGTTGAGGAAAATACATCCAAACCTAGAGGGTCAAATAAAGTCGGAACTCAACAAACTCTTGAAAGCCAAGATTATTTTTCCCGTACGACACTCGAATTGGGTCTCCAATATGGCACCAGTCAGAAAGAAGAATGGCGACATAAGGATTTGTATTGATTTCAGGAACTTAAAGAAGGAAAGTCTAAAAGATAATTTCCCATTACCCACTATGGAGCAGATACTCTAATCAGTGGCAGGTTCAGAGTTAATGTCCTTCTTGGACGGGTTTTCAGGGTATGACCAAATTCTGGTTCACCCCGATGACCGACTCAAAACCACATTCAGAACAAAGTGGGGAACATATGCATATCAGAAAATGCCTTTGGGACTCATTAATGCAGGAGCCACTTTCCAAAGGGAAATGGATATCACTTTCAAAGGGTTAATTAATAGAACAATAGTTGTCTATTTAGATGATATTACTGTATTTTCAAGAGAGAAATCCAATCACTTGCATGATTTGAATCAGATCTTCCAACGCTGTAAGAAATACGGTATTTCTCTAAACCCTAAGAAATCTTTCTTCGCTCTTGATCAAGGTAAGCTCCTAGGCTTTATTGTATCTAAAGATGGCATCTATATCGATCCATACAGGATTAAGGAAATTTCTGAAATCCATTTTCCTCATAATAAGAAATCCATGCAGTCATTCTTAGGCCAAATTAATTTTGTAAAAAGATTCGTTCTAGATTTTTCTCAAATTATTTTACCACTTCAAACTATGATTAAGAAAAATTCAGTCTTCAAATGGGGAGTGCCAAAAAAGGAAGCATTTGAACTAATCAAGAAGTCAATAATCAATGCCCCAGCTCTAAATACCCCAAATTTTTCTAATCATTTTACATTGTATACCATCGCATCTGATTCCTCTTACGCTGCAGTACTTACACAGATCAATGATCACAATTTGGAAGCACCGATTTCATTCGATAGCTCAAATCTTCAAGGTGCAGAATTAAACTATTCTGAAGTAGAAAAACAAGCCTTTGCTATATATAAAGCGGTTAAACATTACAGATCCTTCCTGTTGAAAGCCCATACAAAGGTTATAGTTCCTTTCTCCTCAGTTAGACAACTGTTAATCCAGAGAGAACTGGGAGAAAAAAGGGCAAATTGGGTAACAACACTTCAGGAATATGACCTAGAAATAAAGCCAGCAAAGATTGTTAGAGGTCAAGGTTTTTGCAGGTTATTGGCAGGTGCGTCCAACATTCCGGAATCAAGCGATACAGATCAACCTCAAACCATCAACCAGATAAGTACCATTGACTCTGAATCACAATATGCCAATTGAATATTTTACTTGAAAAATGGATATGCACCTCCCAACTTGTCCTACAAAAATAAAAGGGCCATAAGATTGAAAGCAAAGAATTTTACCATTATTGATGATGTTTTTTTTAGGCAAAATTATGATTCCGTTTTACTAAGATGCCTTGAAAAACAGGAAGCACAAAGGGTCTTGCAGGAATTGCATGACGGACCAGCGGGAGGTCACTTCGGAGCTGATACAACAGCTCACAAAGTCATCCATGCTGGATATTACTGGCCCACTCTGTTTAGAGATGCTCATGAATATGTGAGGAAATGCCCAAGTTGTCAAACTTCAAGTGGAAGACTAAAGAAATCAACCTTTCCTCTGCAACCGGTCAACATTGAACAACCATTTGAGCAATGGGGATTGGACATTATTGGAGAAATTACTCTTAATTCTTCCAAACAACACAAGTATATCCTTACTGCTACCGATTACTTTACCAAGTGGGTTGAAGCAATTCCGCTAAGGACAACCAACTCTGAAGCCATCATTGAATTCATAGATTAATTCATCATTACCAGGTTTGGTGTCCCGAATGCTCTTGTTTTTGATAATGCATCTTACTTTTCAGACAATGCTATGTTTGATTTCGCAATCAAAAGAGGTTTCAAGCTCAAATATTCTGCTAACTATTATCCTCAAGGTAACGTTTTGGCAGAATCTACAAACAAAAACCTTCTTAAAATTATCAAACGAACTATCGAACAGAATCACAAGACCTGGCACAAATCTTTAATATTTGCACTATGGGCTGATAGAATAACACAAAAGGCTTCTATAGGTTCTTCCCCATTTAAAATCGTTTATGGAAAAGAAGCTGTACTGCCAACAAATCTTATTCTTCCCTCTCTAGCTCTAGTTCAATTTATTGAAGGAAATCCTTCTTCTTCTTTACAACTTAGACATGACCAAATCCTGAAATTAGAAGAAGAAAGAGAAAAAGCCAAGATTATTCATGCGAAACATCAGCAGGTCATCAAGTCATCATTTGATTCAATCTCATCTCGTTCTAAGCAATTCCAAGTTGGTGATTTAGTCCTGAAATGGGACAAAGCCCATGAAGATAAAGGCAAACACACCAAATTCCAGAAAATGTGGCTTGGACCGTTTCATATCTGTGAAAAGATAGGTCATTCGACCTTCATGCTACAAGATTTGTCAAGGTTGAGAGATTCTCTCCCTGTTAATGGCCTAGTCTTAAAGAAATTTTTCAACTGAGGAGGTAACCCCTTCTCCTTTTAAATAGCATTTTTATAGTTTGTAGCAAAACTAGAAAGTAAAAATGTAAGGCATTTTCTATTTGACCTTTGCTGTATTTAAAGAGTTTCTCAGAAACAAGCAATGTGATATTTACTTTTAAATAAATAAAAGTATTAAACAAAAGGAATAATTTCTAGGAAATTAGTTATAATTGCATTCTGAAACTATAATACGATCCTAGTGAACTCCTCTTGAAGTTTATAAATCTTGTAAATCTTTTTAGATTTTTCAAAATTAGTTATAAAAAGGTTATCAATATTAAAATAGAAACTAATCCAAATTCAACATCTCAAACTCTTACCTTGTCATCCATCCTACCTTAAGGAGGAAAATTTTCTATCCTATCTTACCTAAGTTCATGATTATTTAGGATGAAATTCCAAGAATACTAGATATAAAAGTTAATAGGTCTTATTACAAGCCTTCTTACCATGTTCATAGGGAAATAGTTTAGCCGACTGATCCAGGTGGATATTGGTGGCCACCTGCCAAGTCCACCTAGACCCCCAACATTGTCTTTCTCAGCATTTTCAGTTTCCTTAATTGTAGCACAACTTACTATTTTTAGCAGTTTTTTGGGTCCTGAACTTCCGGAGCCGTTTTGAGGCCCTAAACGACGTTTTTTGGGGAATCCGGGGGCAACATGGGTCCATGGAATGGACTGATGTTTCCTGTTCCAACAATGATAGTGCTCAAATAGATCTTTCTAATGAGCTATTGTACACGTCAAACGAAGATCATATGCTAAAGTTACGACCCCGGGAAGTTGATGTACCAACTTACCCCCAAACGGGGCCCACAATTTTGCGTTTCATCTTCTAAGGGTCGGTTTTAGAATGTGAAGGGTTTTCCATTGTTTCTCAATAATAAATAGGCCTTCGAGCCTCATTGTAACAGAAGTTCGGAACAATTCAGAGACATGTAGCCGCACATCTCTTCTCGGAGATAAGCTATCATCGTCCTAGTTGGTTTATTTCCAATTCTGGTTGTAAGCATATTTCGGTATTTTCCATTAATGAAATAAAGTGTTATTTCAGCTGCATCTCTTTATTTATGGTTATCTCATCTCTGTATTTATGGTTATCTCTATAATCTATTGCGTTCCTGTTTAAATCCGGATCAGTGGTATCAGAGCGGTCTGCTTTTTCTCGGTTTTTCTTTGC
>APFE031194420.1:651029-686163 GCA_000404065.3 Pinus taeda | reverse complement strand
TTCATGTTTGTGCACTATTGTCAATATGGGTAATTTGTCTCAATGTTGTTATTATGTATCTCTGTTCTTATGAATTAATTTCTGATTTCTGAGTAACTATTTACTCAGAAATGTGTCTTATAAAACTGATTTATTGAATGGTAATGTGTTGTGAACTATTTCCACATATTATTGTTTAATTATTGGATTGAATGATCTGATAATCAATATCATCTTTGTGAACTACTTCCTGAGTGTCGTTGGTTTATTATTTCAGTTAATAGGTCTCAATAGGATGTGTTTTGATATCCATAATATCAGTTAATTGAACTACTTCATTAACTTGATATTCATTATAAACAAAACATATTTAAATCCCACTACTTTAATTATCTTGCTCTTAGTTGGGTTAGATCTATATCTGCCTAATTAAGATAGGACTTAGATTAGTTTCTTTTGCTTGCATCATAGAATAAGCTTGCATTTAGAGTAAATTCTACATTCCTTTAAGTCCTCTCCTCAAAGAGGCAAAACTTTAGTTGTGGCTTGGCTGAACCCAAATAAGCTTAAGGGTCATTCTCCTGCTTGATCAGCAAGAAGAAGTGATCTGATATCCTTGTCTATTGGTAGGTAAAGATACATCATAAACCAATAGCAATAGGGAGAAGGTAATTGGACCTAGTTAAACCAGTCGGAGCCACCACACCAAACAGAAAAGGAGCTGCTTTAAGGTCCGGACCAGGTGGTTATCCCCCATTGTTGTTGCAGTGATTTTTGAGGCATCAACAGGAGGTAATCTAGTCATTTTATGAAAAGAAAGATGAGATCTTTGTTCAAGTAAGTGAAAAATCTTCTTTCGATAACTCAGTGGTAAATGATAATTTGATTGCCATGTCATATGAAGATGATCAACAATGTTTTCAAATTTCAGAATACCAGGGAATTGAGGACTGTCATTCAGGTTTTTCATGTTTTGAAAAGTTATTTCAAGAAGATAATAATTTCTTAAGCAAAAGAAAACAAAAAGTATTATCTCCTTTGTCTGAAGATGAAATAGATTTACTCCTGAAAGGTCAGGTTCCAGCCCAAGCTAATGCAGGTATGCAGTGTGCACATGGTCAAGAAGGTGTTGGTGAAACTTCTTATTCTTTTGAAAATGATGACAGTCTTGAAATTAGATTTATCGATCAACGAACAGATAATATTCTCTTTCATGAAAATGACAAGGTTGTCATGTTGATAATCTTGAAGATTGTTTTCTGTTTAAGAATGACCTAGACCATGAAATTGAGGAATATGAGCCTAAGAAAGACAATATGCCAGAATTTCTCATGGTCGAGGAATTTATAGGTAACACAGATGGCAGAATCTTATACCTCTTTATGCCTTCCTATCACTCGGCAATCAATTGTTCTTTCAGATCAGCATGAAGGGAGTACTTGTATTTTTACTGCTGGATCTCAAGACAAACTAGTGCTTCAGGATTTTCAAGATCCCTTCGGCATTATTTTGCAAGCATTAGAAAAGATAAATGTTGTCTGGTTCGTTATCATAGGCCTTGGTTTCAGTGGTTATTGTGAGTTGCCTACATGTACATTGTTCTACCTGCTCGGGGAAAGTAAGAGCAGAATTTCAGTATGTAACCATTTCTTGGGTTGGTTACATTGGAAGGCCCACTTCACATGATTGTACATATTTCATCAGTAGGCAGGTGGTTGTCATCATGATTTGAAGCCCTCAAATCTCGATGGTTTGCTGCCATTCAAAAAGCTTTGTAAGTACTTGTTTCAGTTAAGTAAGTCATGCGTCATTTTTTTTGTTTTAGTTAGTTTAGTATCGAGTCAATTTTTAGTCTTTATAATTGAGGTTATGTTTTGAGTCAACATATTGGTCTTATGCTTGCTGAAGTTATTGACTCCATTGCCCAATGGATGAAGGCACTTGTCTACTCTCCCAAGGATCTGCGGTTCTTGGCACCTTCAAGGAGCTACCATCTCCATTGGAGCCAATGTTAGTGTTAGTCTTTGCAGCCTTTCTCCAGTGATCAAACATGCTCTTACAAACTGATTTTAAGGTGTCAAGGTCAAAGTTTGTCATTTCAGTGAGTCTTCAAGTAAAATTTGGTCACTAGGTATTAGGTCTAGGGATTGCTTTCACTCCTTTCAAAGTTTTCCAAATGTCGGTCCATGTCACCATTCAACTGAGTGTACCATCTTTCAGAGGGTTGTCATCATCATGTCAAGTTCCACTGGATCATTTTACACCTTGTTCATGCTTCAGTTGTGCCTAGGTAAGGTTCATTTCCCTCTTCTAGGGTTTTGAAGGTAATTTCTCTTGGATGGTCAAATCATCAGTAAAACTTGTATCCTGACATTTATACGCCTTCTCTTATCCTTAACGTACCTTATTAAACACTTCACATCACTGATATCCCTTAAATTCCTCATTTTCCCACAAACCCTAGTTTCTTGCTACAATATGGCAATTTTCTAGGCTTGGCCTGTGTTTTACCCTTTTGGACCCCTTACCCTCACTCAATCTTTGAAATTATGCTTTCCCCTATTTCCTAACCTCTCTCGCTACTTCCCAAAATTTCTTCAAGAATTTAGAAGGCCCATATCTGCTTCATTTCTCTTCATTTCGACAAATCCCCTATTCCACACATCGGGGTAGGTTTTACTAAAATGATGTTTCTGAGCAAGGAAAGATGAATTTGGACAAACTGAGAGAGGTTTTTGTCCAGAATAGGCCAAGGAAGAAAAATTCCGTCAAATTTTACACAAGTGTCATGGTTTTAGAGAAATGTCAAAAATACAGTTGCCTCAGGAGAATTGATGCACCTCTGAAGTGACCTTGGGAAAATCACGATTTCTCCTAGCTTGGTTGGCTTAATTACTTTCGTGATGAGTCAAATGATAATTAGACACAAAGAAATTTCCAATGAGCTATCATGAGCTCAATTTGGGGTTGAGGAAGACCTTCAAAAGTTGACTATAACAGCAATCTGCATTGAGGCGGCCTCATTTTGCACATTTTGACCAGTCTTGGGAGATTTGATTTTTGACAGGGAACATGAACTCCACACTGAAAATTCCAGCTGGGTTGGAAAGTATACTCAATAAGATTTCTAACGATCTATCCCATGCCCAATTTGGACACCACGAAGGCCTCCAAAAGTCTCCTGCAAAAAGGCACTACGCATTGAGATGGTGCTACGCATTGGGTAGCCCTCTGTAGTGTAAAAAATGAACTGGCGCAACACATTGAGATGGCGTGGTGCATTGGGCTAAAAAGCCTGAAATCCATTTAAATATTCCTCCAAAGACTCTCAAATTGATAAATTCTTTATTTCCCAAGTAATTTAACATCCCTCCATGACCGATGAATGAGTTACCTTGGTGTTTATGGTGATTTAATGAGAAAAAATCAAAACCCTACCTCTTTACATTTCTTGCCAAAAGCAGTTGCATAGGGTTTGCAAATTGTATTGTTTGCTGCTAATTCCACTACTAGCCATTTCCCACTCCCTCACTCCTTCATTCCCTCAATCATTTTCTCCCTCTCTTTACATTCTCATCTACCCATTCCACATTTCCCATATCTGTAATCAACTAACCCTAAATCCCTAATCCCACTATCCCAAAACCTAGTCAAATATCCCCAAAACCCTAATTGCCATCCCAAACCCTAAATATCATCCCTTAAACCCTTTCATTCCCTAAAACCTTACTGCTAGCATCAAACCCTCCCCTCATCAGTCTCACTCATCCATGGAGCTCAAAAACATGAAGGCAAAATCAGCAAGCTGCCAAGACGAGGAAAATCAAATTGACCACACTTGAGCAAGAAATTCAAGATGATCGTGAATCTTGGCTTAAGAGAACAAAATTACACTTGGGAAAGGCTGCTAGAGAAGGCCAAAAATGAGAAAAATATGCTGAGGCACATGGCCCATCATTACTTGGCAAGAAACAGAGTTGCAAGGCAAGAATCAGAAACTTGAAGGCCAAGTTGAAGAAGGCATCGAGGAGGCAAAAGGAGAAAAATAGACTTCAGATATTGGCTGAGGCTTCCTTCGCCCAACACAACACCTGATGGAAAATACTCAGCCCAAATTTCAAAATATTTGGGGCACTTTTTGCATTTTTGGAATTTTTGGGCTAAAACACAGAATTGTCTGCCCAATGCGCCGCGCCACCTGGCGCTCGCTTTTGATGGAGGCCTCCAAATGAAGAAAACTTAGAATTTTTGATTTTTTCTTGGAAAAATATGCATGCCTACCAATGGCCAAGAAATTTTGACAAGTTTTGAGCCCCCAAAAATGTGAAAAACACCCTAAAAATGACCTTTCTGCCTCTATTTGGACACACAAGAAGCAGTGTTGGGAATACTCAGTTTTGGAGGGGCAAATGGAGGATAAATTCAAAACTTACACTTTTTCTGGAAATTAGACAAGAGTACCTTTACAACAAGCACACTTGGAGCAAATTTAGACACCGCGAAGGCCTCCAAACGTGGCTGCAAACAGGCGCTACGCATAGGGAAATCAGCGCGGCGCATTGGGGAAATTTTGCTCAGTTTGACCAAGAATACTCCGTTTTTCGCCTAGTTTCTTAATAGTTTGACTTTTCTCCTTCTTAATTTCAAAATTATGATATAATTTAATGTAAATTGATGGATCTTGATGTAATTATGTCAAATTTTCTCTCATGGAGGTAGATTCATCTATCAAAAAGTAGTTTGCAACTGAATGAATCAGCTCCCTAGTTTCTAGAGGCAAGCTGTTCCACTGCTTAATTTTGTGTCCTTAGTTTAGAATTAGTTGGAACAGATCCTAAACTCATGATCTCGAACCCTAGAGGCTAAGGTGAGTTACTGTTTGCCTATATCTTGTGATTTTTCAGTCATTAGCAAAGGTTGGACTTTTGAGAAAGCTTGGAGCTTCATTGTATTCACATATCAGCGGTTTTGGCTAAGGAATAGAGACCAAGGTTTGCAGCACTCTTTGGGATTCATGTGGCATTTTGTTTTGGTATAGTGATTTCTTATGTAATTGTGAGTTTCACTTATCTTTTATGTATGTCATTATCTATCTTATTTCTTCTTAACTAAAACAAACAAGAGTATAGGTAGAATCCATTGAAATTGTAGTGCTCTACCTAGGGTTTGCTTAGTTCTTGACGTTTTCAGCTGTTTGAAGAGGATCCCTGAGGTTTTCTTGCCCTCTTCAACTCCTCACCTGTATAAATCTCTCCATCTCATTTAATTTTGAAGTACCAAATCAGTTGCCTACCTTGCCCCATAGAGATCTCTGCAAAACTGAGCCTCATTCCCCAGACCCAAATCTTCCTTTCCCTCTGAGCCAACAAAAACATCATTAAATTCAATCAAACTCTTTTGCACACATACCTAGCCTAAGATCAGTCATCATATCAGTCATCTCAAGCCCTTATTGATGATACTTTGCTGAGACTGATAGGAGAGAGTCCTCTCCCGACCTGGTAGGGCTAGCTACCAGGTTAAGCATGGTTTGATGTTACCCTAGATCCTACCTTTCTCAGCCTGAGGTAGATTTAGGCCCTAACATAGTGGCGACCATACTCAGGAAGAAATTGTTTATTTGTTAGTGTTCTTCATTTTATAAACTACAGACTGAGCTTGAAGATTAGCCAGGTAGCCTTCGAAACGCTTTTGCTTTGAATTAGCGAAAGTAGATAAAAGCTGCTTCAGTCAATCTCCGGTCTAGTCTTATAAACGGAAACATTTGGCTTACAAATTGCCCCAGTACATGAATCAAGTTAGATCTGATTGTTGATGGTGGACAGCAGTCAGACACACAGGAAGGCTAAAATCATTCACCTGGCAACTCCAGTGTCGAAGAATCCCAAGGTGCAAAATTTTATGGCAATGTTGTGCCATACAACAACCCCCCATTTCATATCATTAAAATTCCAAAATTATAATGTGAGATGGGTCCCTTTTGAAATTTTTGTTTTAAATTGGTATCAATTTAAAGTTCTATTTCAAAAAAGGTTCGAATAAACGAAAACATTATTAAAAGGCCTTTTTAATAAAACCAATCGATAAACCCCAACATAAAACGATTTATCTTTATCATTGCGATAAAGCGATCGAAAGATCGCATATCGCAATGACAAAGAAAGCTCAACTTAAGGGACATCTTGGTTTTCGCCGATGCGAAATCGCAATCGGATATCGGCAAAGCATAAAGTAACATGAGTAACGACCCTTGCTTTGATGCGATGCGAAATCGGCAATCGGTAATCGGCGATAACACTTATAGTGCAAAGAAGCTCCCCCTCACCCGATGTGATGTGATATCGCTATCGGCGATCGGCGACTTACCATGCCCTCATCCTAAGCGGCCCTACCAGCTATGCCCGACGCGATGCGATATTGCTATCGGCGATCGGGGATTCCAAACAAAACCAATGCAATAACTTAGCATTTCCCCGATGCCCGATTGTGTAAAGGGTAAAAAAGCGCAATTTTCAAAGTAACAGCCATAAAGACAGTTTAATATGATTTATTCGTAATTAAGGCCATATCCTTTGGAAAGCCGCTCATCCGCATTAAAACCGCCAAATCACCCAAAGCATGCTTCAAATAAATCATTTGGCCATTAATCGAAGCAACTGGAATTAATGAGATTGACAGGCGGTATCGACCATTTAATGAGAATAACAGGCTTGAGATCTATCCACGGATTTGATCTTAAGGCCGCCTTAAGTCGATTGATCGCTATGAATGCACCTAGATATATATATTTCATTCTGTTCAATTCATGTTATTGTTGCCTGTGTTACGCCTATCTTTCACTCTGTGCAGAATTCTTCCATAGAAACAGAAGAAAGTGGAATGGGAAAGAAATCTAAGAAGACTACAATGCCTACTGCTCCGCCAACCGCAGGGCAAGCTGTCGCTGATCCAAGTGGAAAGAACAAAGGGCTTATATCAGATACAACATGCTTAGGACTCACCAGGACCACTTGGCAAGGGACTTATAATTTGATTGAAGCAGAAGGGCCAAAGATGACCCGAATAGAAATTTCATGTGATAATACCAGCAAATCTGATGCCAATTTAAAAGACTTGGCCGACTCCTTTCTACACAGAATAGCGGCTCGGGAGCAAATTCTTCCTTACATGGATGTGGTAAGGTGGGCAATCCAAGAGCTCCCAATTATCAACAGATTGTTTAGCACTGCGGACGGGAGGATTTTCGGTTATTTTCGAGCCGAAGATCTAAGGCTAATGTATCACTTACTGGCAGAAGAGAAGAAATATAATGTTGCATTTCTGGAGAAATTTCGAGCAGAGAACGAGACCGAGTCTGAACCAATTCGAGGCTGGAGACAAAATCCAGCAAAACACAAGCATGAAACCTCGGGTAAGTACTTAGTTGACTCCATGTGTTCTCCTTACTGTTATGCTGGAATTATGATGTGTAGGCTATGGGGATTGCATGACTCTGCCAATTTTACCATAGAAATGGTTCCCCTAATGGAGGCAACATGTAGTGGAGAAATTATGAATTGGGCGGTCATATTATCCGACAAGTTAGCCAAAGCCATCCTCGATTTCAGGTCTGACTATCGTGTCACAGAGAGGGTTATTCCGCCATTTTATTACAGTGCCTATGTAATGGATGTGTTGTGTTTTAATTCTGAGTTTCCTGTGCTGGGATGGAGGTGGACGTCGCAAGACTCCACACCCATTCACATATATTATCAAAAACTATGGAAGACTAGTTATAAGCACCACCTATACCAAATCTGCAACAGTTTTATGTTGCCAATTCATTATTCCATTTTTAATAAGCCTGCCTCGAAGATTTCTGAGCAAGCAGGGGTAGATTTGACTGCAGTAGCAAGTTGGTTTGGGGAGGAGAAATTCACCTACATCATAGTTTTTGGTAGTCAGGCCAGGCCGCATGTGCTACCACTTTACATCCCCAATAAGCTACTTGCCAGGGAAGTAGCTTATCAAATCAATGCTGAAGGGGTTACTCAGACCCTGAAAAGAGCTAAAAAACATGTTTGGCCCTCTTTTCCATTACGAATTGGAATTTATACCCTGCATGACATCCAAGCATGCAGAGAAGGAAGATCTGGGAAAATGAATTTGCTTACTCCCTGCTACTCTGCCAAGCAGGCAGTATGATCCAAGAAGATCGCTTACAATGCGCTCGCCAGGCCAAATGCCAAGGTTGGCAAAGGAAACAAGTTCGAGATTTGTTTGCATCGTCCGAATCACGTATCAAGTCAATTCGCTTGCCAGAAATGTGTATAATGATAAAGGGCTAGTCGAATTTAACAGAATTAGAGAACAGAGGTTGCAAACTCTGCCTCTAGACCTGTTAGCGACTGTTCCGACAACAACCAGGTCAAGCGAGTCTGAGCAGCGAGATAATACGCCACCTCCTACTACATCAAAGCAGCAGGAGGAAGTGCATAGCCAGAGGCAGGAGGCGACCCAGGAAAATGTGCAGCGACAAGAAGAAACCCAGGTGAAGACCCAAGAAGAGAGTAGCTCTAAGAATAATACTGATATATTAGTTGATCCGAATTTGCTCCAGCAATGGAAGCAATTCAGTACAATTATCAATAACCTCGAGTGCTCGAAAGATGATGAGGTTTCTAAAGAAGGTGATACATAGGAAGTGACATCGAAACCGATTTCGGGCGAAACCAGCGGCCTACCCAAAACAAAAGAACCAGAGATAATTCCTAAAGATCCAACAGGAGAGATCGTTTTGCAAATTGAAGAGATTCCCCCTTTAGATGTATTTTATAGCCCTAAGCATAAAGCTGTTGTAAAGCGACAGAGGAAAAGGAGAAGAGCTGATCAACCTTGCCCATTCCCTGAATTAACAGTAACGGGCAATGTTGTATGGAAAGAGGAATTCGACCCCTCCGATGACTTAACCAAGCTATCGCAATTCGCTGGAGCATATTTAGCGGCAACCATTGATAAAGCATCAGAGGTAAGCAGTTTATTAAAGACCAAGGACCAAGACATCTCTTCGCTACAGGCGAGACTATCAGAACTTCAGCAGAAGGCAGAGCAGGCGGAGAAAGAATTGCTAGTGCAGCAACAGAACAATAATCAGCTGACCAAGCAATTACAAGAGCAAAAGCAGAGAATTGATGAAGGCACAATCCAAAGGAAAAAGGAGCTATCAGCGGCACTGGAGCAGTTAAGAATATCAATTGAGGGAACAATGAAAGCAAAAGATGAGCAAATCGCTCAATTAACCACTCAAATTGAGCAAATGAAAAAGCTCCCTCAGATAGATGAATTCAAAGCAGAAGTGCTCCGGTTAAATAAGGCATTGATTAATGAGGTTAAGCTACTATGTCAACAGATTACACAAGTAGAACCATTGTGCGAGTTGGTAGCATCCATAAGCGAAAAGGTAGAAAAAGCAAGGACCGATTTGGATCAGGCCGAAGAAACACTGACAAATTTTATAGAATGGCAGGATTCTGATATAGGCCGGGCAACTAATCTACCGAGAATTCTGGAATCGCACAGAGATATTATTCACAGAATGGCAATCGCAACTAATGAAGGCAGAAAGAGAAATTTCTAGATGCAAAAAAATCAGTGGAAATTTGGTTGAATTAGTAAATAATACACTTTATTTATCTAATATAATTTCCCAATGCACTCTAGGTCAATTAACAGCGGCAAATATGTTGGAGCACTCATGCTATCTGGAGCTGGAGAAAAACGCAATATTGATCACTGGAATCAACAGTTTGACATCGGATGCTTATTGGTTCTTCTTAATCAAGCCATACAGCCAAAGAGCCACCTTGAAGTGCCTAACAGATGCTGTCGGGTATATTATACCTGACATTCAGGATGCCACCTTCGCCACCCAATTCAGTTTGCACCTCAACAAACCGCCAGAAGTAGAACCAATGCTTGCGACAAGCCAGCTTAGGTTTAAGGGCAAACAACCTGAGGCATGACTCACTTCGCCGACTGCCAGATCGCCCCTGAGAGATAGACCACATTTACTGATACCAATTTAGTAGGATTTTGTTTCATAGATATTTTTTAGCTTAGTAATATTTATAGACCCCTTCATGCATTTATAAAGGGTCGTAAAGTTTTGTATATGACTTAACCCTGAAGTTGCACTATTGTACTTCAGGGATATTCTTTTATGAAACTTGACCAATTATTCTGAATTTAATGAGGAAGGATTTTATGCAAATGTGCACTATTGTCATTGTTTGAAAGCATTTCTGTGTTGAAGAAGGAATTTTGAATAGCGATCGATATTTCGGATTGATCTGCAGCTCACATGGTACTATTATCTGCGTCTGTACTCATTTTCGTTATATAAATTGTTGTTTAAATCGCTCTTGTTATTATCGCTTATATATATATATGTGTGTGTGTGTGTGTGTGTGTGTGTGTGTGTGTGTGTTTTTCACAGCATTCCTTATGAATTCCACTATTGGTTGTTTATCACATGCTTCCCTTTCAATCGTATATATGTATCGATGATATAAACAGTGAATGCAGTAATTTGTATTTATCGCTTCATTGTGAATATTCACATGAAGTAATCTTTGAATTATTGAATGTCTCTTATTTATTTTACAGAGTCATCTATATGCCTGTTAGATAGATAAAGATTATTTAACGCTGCATTCTGAATGAATAAGTTGTTCCCGGGATTAGTATTAGTTTCCCTATTTTCGTCAATAGAATAAGCAAGTCACCTATCACTTAAGAAAACTATTCATCACCCATCCATCCCTTTTATTTCATTATCGGGAAACTGGTCCCGTTATCTCCAGTCGAAGCCACCATTCCAAACGGAGAAGGAGCTGCACTAAGGTCCGGACCGGGTGGTTATCCCCCAATGTTGTGGCAGCGATTTCCGAGGCCTCAACATGTACTTAGGTACCTTGGCACTCGTTGACATTAATGACAAGTTTGCCTCGCATTGGTTAACGACATTCATTAATGGCTGGTAATCCAATGACTTTTGTTCGTGCTCGACAACAACACATTCATTCGCATGACTAGAATTGTACCATCAATTTTTGCAGTAGGTGAATACTATATCATTTCATCATTTTGTAGCAAATACAATAGATTTAGTAGGAGAAATAAAGAATCCACTTTCGCCACCTCATCCATTGTTTATGCAACCAAGAAGCAGATGAAATTCTACATTCTATTCCATGATCCAACAAGAGTTACAACTTCTCTACATATGCACAGTTTGTCCACTTCCTAGGTAAGTAAAGGTATGTTTTTTTCTAGCTTTTAATCATAGAATTTCTTGAATACTAAAGTTATAATTTTTTGAAAATACTTCACCATATTTCCTCTCTCATTTAAAAAAAAAATTGTAAACACCTTTAGTTCGGGGGAAGCGACATCCATTTATGATCACTCTTCATATCACTTCATTTCATCCTAAGATACTTATCCTAATCATTAAGATTTCATTATGGTTCAAAAGTTATGTGATTTGAAAATAAACACTAAATGATGAGCATATATATATGGTTGATTTAAAGATGCATTCTTAAATATGTTCAATGAATCTTGTTGCAACAAAATGAAACAAGGTATTGAAACACAAGAACCAATACCAATTAAGATTTGGCTGTCACACAAGAACCAACCAGATATGCTGCAATTGAATATATAACAAGGAATACTTTGTAAAATGAAATAAAATTTTCAAATACTATCAAATGAAAATTTTAAGGACATATGATATAAGCCAAGTTCATTAAAAATCAAATAATGATTAAACAATGCAGTAGATTGCATGAGGACATGCAACAACATCAGTTGGAAGGTTTGTAGAGTCTCACAAATGTCTTCAAAATATCATCCCCTTTCACCTTTATTGCCACCATTTCACTCACATGTCGCAAATCCATGACCATATAACCTTTCATTAGGCTCCATTTTCATAATTATATGGGTTCCATTTGTGTTTTCCAAAAGTTAATGATTTCTAGTATTATAAGTGAATTAAATGTTTAAAACTTAGGAAAATGGCATATACTTGCTAATACTTAAAAGTGGCTTGAGTTTCATGACATGTGTACGTCATTTGGAAGCTTCCAAGGCACCCTTATGTGGCCTCCAATGCTCAAATTCGAATTCTCTTCAAGATATGGAATCTTTGGATAAAGGTCAAAGAGGATATGTGTCTCATCATTACCTATTTAAGTTGTAACTCTATGATATTTTCTAGGGATCTAGGGAGAGAATAATGGACCTCCATTAATGAGGTAGCTTCTTATGATTTTGTATAAATAGGAGAGCCTCCTCCTTTAAAAGGCATGTGTAAAGTTGGAGAAATGCTCTTGTTTGAATACAGAATTTGGATTTGGCACCATGATCATGAGTGATGTTCACTTTGATTTGGTTATGCTTGCATTTGGAGCCTCTCAACTTTCCATCCCTCATGCTTTTGGATTGGGCACCTGTAATGTGTGAGATTTATTGTTTCATCGATTAAGATTTATTTCTTTCATAGATTAAGATTTATTTATTTCATGTCTTTTCATGTGTGAGAGGTTAAGGGTGATTGTTTTTATTTGCTTTCATATCTAGAGGTTAGGAATGATCGTATTTTTCTTTCATTTCATATCATGTGGTTTTGATTATTCATTTCATAGGATCCTAATTTGATAATGCACACATGATCCCTTAGAGTAGATTTCAATTTATGCAATTTCATTTATGAAAGAGTGGTGTGCTTTTCAATTCCTACAAGTGTGGTAGATCAAGATTTCAATTCCTGTAAGTGTGATATATTGATATTTCAATTCCACGCACTATACTACAATTTATTTTGAATTGATTGTTGAATTATAATAGACGAATTTGGTTTATTGTTATTTGGTTTCTTAGTTATATTGATCTAAATTGGAAGTTAATATCTATCATATATAGTGCACGCATGCTTCATAAGTTTTACGAAACCCCCGGGTTGACAATTAAATGATAGGTAATTAATTTTCCTCAACACTCGAATTGGAGGGGGGTTTGTTTCATTTTTTAATGAGCTTGAAACAAGTAAGGTAACTATGCTCATGGGATCTATTTCTTTTTTTGATGAGGTTGACATAGTAAAAGAACTATCCTCATGGATACCTAATTCATTTTTTAACAAAGTTGGCATAATAAAAGAACTATCCTCATGGTCCTTGTTTCGTTTTTTAATGAGCTTGAGACAAGACAAAGAACTTTTCTCCATCTCCCTTGTTTCATTTTTTAAGGAGGTTGACATAAGACAAGGAACTATGCTCCAATATCCTTTGTTTCATTTTTTAAGGAGCTTGACAAAAGACAAGGAACTCTGCTCCATAGTCCTTGTTTCATTTTGTAACGAGCTTGACACAAGACAAGGAATTTTGCTCCATATCCCTTAATTACAGATCAAAAGAGGCCATGGCTTCCAAGAGGTTCTCATCATATGGGAGAACAACACTATGGAATGGATACATGTCCATGGATTCAAACGAAAAATCAGGCTCCAATGCCCCTTGTACATGGTGTACTACATAATCTATTAGATCGTAAGTAGATGTGGGCATGGAACAAGTGGCCAAATAATTAACTTGTGGCGGGGGGGATACCGCTTGCACATAAGAACCACTTAGGGGTGATGGTTGATTAGGAGTTGATTCAGGACCAATGAATGTAAGCTGATCAATTATCACAATGCTTCCTTCATGTGGGAAACAAATCACTCGAAAGAGGGAAAGAACAAGAGCTCCCATGACATAAACATAGTCATGGCCAAGGAGTAGATTAAAATCTAATGGGCCTTGGACAACCATCATGTCTATATAGAAAGTATTTCCTCCTAATGTAATAGGAAATCTAGGAAGGATCCCTAACGATTGACTGGTTCCTCTATTAAAAGATAACATATTCTGGGTGACGGGGACAAGTTGAGGCGAACCTAAATCTTGCCAAGCAGTTGAGGACAAAATACTAATGGACATGTCCTCATATATAATTTCATTAGGTACGACCATATGGTAAGCTTGTATTGTAATATGGAAAGGCCCATAATACTAAAGATGATATATTTTCAGTCAACTCCAATCAAAATAAGTGACTAAACTACTTGGAGGGGGTGTAGGAACATAAGAGCTACCCTCTTGATCGATGGGAACAAGAGAAATTCTCACATGCACCTTGGGAACAAGAGGATTTCCCTCCATTTCATTCGAAACAGAAGAAACCAAAAGAACCTGAGCAGTATTAGGTTCACTCTCTACTAGAAAGGTGCGCTTGACTGAAGGTGGAGTCAACTCTACTGGTTTCTCAACCAATGGTTGGTCGAGAATAGACTCACGAGACTCACTTTCAGAGAGAGTGGGGTTGACCAAAGATGACTTTTGATCAATCACTGGATCAACTAGTGAAGGATCAGGGGAAAGCTTTTGATAACCAACTGGAAGACGAGCTTGGGAAGTTGTAAGGTTTTCCAACTCTTTGGAAGCTTCATCCATAAGAGGACAAAGGTGAATGGGATTATTACCTTCACACAACTTACAAGGAAATTTAACTATTCCCTTTTTCCCATGAGCTTTACTGTTACTAGTTGAGGGCTTTTCACCAACATGATCACTAGATATTGATGAAAAAGGTCGATGTGAACCTGAATACCACACTTTTAATACATTGGGAATACCAGGGAAATTTCAGAGAAGGTGGTCACCCTTACATAACATGCAAGGGAATTTTACTTTCTAGGGTTGTTTGGAATATTGTTCTTCATTAGTTGCATCTGTAGAAATGGTTTATTGGTTGCCCCTTTGCTTATTTTGCTTCTTCTTCTTCATATTAGCTTCCCAGTTACTAGAATTCAGACTTTCACCAGGCGAAGAGGAAGAACGAGGTGAAGAAATAGGTGAAGAAGGGAAGGGGTCAACTTTAGGATCAACATGAGGTTGATGTTGTTTAGGTGGAGGAGAACTTGGTTGAAAAGAAGTTTGGACACTTGAAACCACCGAGGCCAAAAATAGCCAAACTGGCATACCAATGGTTAAGCTAGGAAGGGACAATGTTTCCATATAAGGAGCACCAGTATTTATGAAAGAAGGAAAAGGACTAGGATTCTCATCAAAGGGGTTTCCTTGACTGGTAAACTCGGAAATGTTGCCATTGGTATCAACCTAAGATCTACTAAGGAGTATTTCCACAAGAAGGATGTTGTTCCACGGTCAATTAATTTTAGAATTTGAAACAAAAACTTTTCCTTTCCATGTTTTAAGAGTCAATAAAAGGTCAAAAAGGTGACTCTAGTCACTTTCATTGGTTTAGTGATCTTGAAAGGACAATTGATGGATGATCATTTCAAATTTAAGGAGTCATAAAAGATCAAAATGTATACTCAGATAAATCTAGCCAAAAGGAGTACCAAATAACCGTGTATTTCAATATGCACCTCAACAAATAAATTTACCAATGACTTGAAATACGTGCAGACAATCTCCCCGATGGTATGGGGAGCACAATTCTATGCTAGCACTATCTAATGCCAAAGCAAACGAGAACTGCTAAGTTTTATAGATGTTGAAACACGTCACTAGCCTAGACCACTAGGCATGAATGTTAATGTTTCAAATGCTCCTTATATTAATTAATATATTTTAAATGTTTACCTTCAATTATGTTTCAGTTTTGGGCTCAAAACGATGTCACCTGAACACCCATGATGCAACTATATGAGAAAAGAAAATTTTCCACTTTGATGAAAGCTAGAATAACCAAGGGAAGAAATTGCAATCAATAATGCATCAAACAAGATGCATCATGAAAAATGTCTTCCACTAACTTTCACTTTTGTCTTCAAAATGAAAAATGTGACAATGAAATCTAATCTTTCATTTCACTAAATGCAATGTCAAAAGTAAAAACGATTTCTACTTTCACTATTCTAAATGCAACTTTTTGAAAGCAAAATGATTTTAACTCTACTAAGATGCATTTATATGAATTATGCTTTTCTTTTCCATTTGAATGATTTGATGCACCTAATACAGTTTTTAGCTTTCAATCATTGAAAAATGTGATCTATTTTCAATGATGAATTTCAAAAAATGACTTTTCAATGCAACTAATCTAATGCATTTTCATAATAAGTAAATTTTGAAATACAAGCTAAAACATATGCAAAATGATGTTTTCATTGATTTCCATGGAAAACAACACTCAATCAATCAACAAAATAAGCATCTCATGACACCAACAAGTAGCAAGAAATGACCAATGACTAGAAACCCTAGAATTCAGTTAGATTTCACTTTGAAGCCAACGAGACAAATTTTACAAATTAATCAAAACATTGAGAAATCGAAGCATACAGGATGGGAAAAGACCTTAGGCACCAAGACACACTGGATTCTCAGGAAGAAACCTAAAAAATTCTCATATTCAAGGATAATCACTACTTTACATACCTAAACCCGTGATTATCACTACTTTTCATAGCAAACCCGTGATTATCGCTACTTTTCAGCACAACCAAAAAATGAAGAAATTTTCTTTTCATCACGACTGTAAAGGTAAAAACTGTGATCATCACGACTGTAAAGGTAAAAACCTCGATGCCATCACGACTGTAAAGGGTAAACCTATGATGGGTGAGGAATATGGGAAAAAAATAAAAAGGTTCCAAGAAACAATCTAGACATATCACTCTAAGGCAGTAATCAGTAATGGTATAAACCCAAACTAATGCAGACAAGCCAAAAATTGATGATTGGTAAAACTCATCAAAATACAAGGTGAAGAAAGGGAAGGAAAGAGTCATAGGCTCCCTAGCGGAGTCACCATTTTGTTGACGAGGTTAATCCTCTCTACTTATAGAGATGATCCCTTTAGCCCAATGAGTGGGTCTAGCAACTGAAGTGACAATAAACTAGACATCTTCCTAGATTATAATTGAAAAGTAGAATGAGAGAGATGACCTACCTCGCTCTAATGCTATTCCGATTTCCTTTGTTGAGATCCTCGAACCACTTGTGTCATGGACTTGTTCCTACTTCTTTCGGAAATTATTTACTTGCACAAGCGATCAAGAGACAACAGCGCATGCCAAAACCAATAACAAATCCAATAATAACCTACTTAGCTGATCAAGGAATGCCAAGCTAATACATACATGAACATATATATTTTGGGAAGATGAACCAGAAGTTGTATATTATTTAAAGAATAAAGGGAAGCTTACATCCATAGCCTTGATGTTGAAAGGCTCTTGAATGGTAATCCAAGTCCAATCCAAGAAATTCTCCAAAAACTCTTTCGCTAAGTCTAATGAATAGCCTCTAAGCACAAGCTCAACATAGGATGGAAATGGACATAGACCAACCATTTGGGTATGGGAGAGGAGGAATTTATAGGTTGGGAGAGGGATTTAGGACTCCTCCAAAGATAGGATTAGGCCCACATATCAAGGAGGTAGCTCATAGGGACAAGACAAAGAGGTTAAGTTAGGAGGATTCGACCTCATATATACGAAACCACCTCTAGCTCGCTGCTCTGGAAGCTTCTAGATCACGAAGCTTCTCATCCTCTTTGGGAAAATTACCTTTTTTGGATCATCACAGGTATGAAATGGAATAGAGTGATGTCATCGTGGGTCAAACACGGTGCAATATGTGACCATCACGATTTTGAGCTTCATAAGAGAGATGACCCTCATTTTAGGGTTTTAAGAGCTATTTCTTCAGGGAAAGCTCCAGACATTTTCCAATAAATGTTAAATAAGGGATTTGAACTGTATACATGGATGAGAATACTGTATAATTATCATGTTTCGAGCACCTCAGGGTATGTCATAGGGAAGTGTAGGAGGTGTGACAAAATACTGTGTAATAGACCCAAAGTCAAATGGAGAGAAAGCCAAGTTTCGAAAGGAGGTAGCAAAAATTTCAGTTGTAGGCGATAGTTCAGCCTCGTAATCAACAAGCTCATCCTTGTCCATATATACCAAGGTAAAAACATGTATTTTCCAAATACAAACACAACTCATGATAGAATGTACCAACCATCAAGCACGGATACCAAAAATTCCAAGGAGTGAATAAACCATGATTGTGATGAAAGGAGGTTTCATATGTGACCCTTGTTATCGATAAGGCAAAAGAAAACTTAAGATATTAACTATCCACTAGAGAGGAGAAGAAAAAATCCAAGAACGATGAAACCTTGGGAACCACCATTTTCTGCCTAGAATACTCCTTCACCCAATTCCTCTATCCTCATTCTCAAACATCATCTCTTATGTAATGTTATGTTATGTTATGTAAACATTTTGACTTGGTCAAATTACATTGAAAGAAATAAAAATAAAATAAATAATTAAAATAAAAGTGTGGAAAAATAGTCAATTTACCATTGAAACTTTTTGGGCTCCAAGCTTTGAAAACCCATGGTTTTACTAGTGATATTCTTCTCTAATGTATCCTATTTAAAAATATTCCTCTTTAGTGCAAGATATCCATTGAAACAAAATCTTAAAAACTAAAAGTCATAATATGATGTGTGAAGTACTTCGCCACATTTAGCTAGATCAAAATAAACGCTAATTTATGCCACAAATATCAAAACCATGTGCAATTTTCATATCCTATTGGGAAAAGAGAACCACTCAATAAAGGAACACGACATAAATAATTTGCATCTCTGAGGATGCATGTCTTCCTAGTAAAATTTTTTAAAAGCAACCCTACTCACCTTGTTACATAACCTTCAAGATGAGGTTTTCTCAAGTTGTTACCAATGTTATATGTTATTCATTTTATTTTATATTTATGAAAATTTAATCTCTTTTTCTATGTAAGCTTGGTAGATCCCTTTTCTACTAATATTTCATGAAAATAGGTATGATTTCTACAAAATTGTTGGTGGCCTCAACCTGCCCACAGGAAACTAGTTTTGTTGGCCACCTATCTGCATTGAACATTGTCCAAAATTTAAAAAGAGTTTTTCTTACCATCCATGCTACATCGACAACTTTATCAACTATATAATTCTTGCTCAAAAAGTAAATGCTAATCGTCATATAGACAAAATTATATTTACTAGTCTGCTTCATTCATATGAAGAATCCACTGGGGCTAGGGCTTTCGCGCATGAAGCTAGCACTTCACTTCTCATCATATTCTAAAGATTCTATTCAATCCTATTCACAGTGAGTTTGTTTTTATACAACTACATTTGGACATACTGTATATCCCTTTACAGGTCCTTCATACTTAGCTTAGCTAGTCTATACCCCTTCGGGTCTTCTCTTTCCTTACAGGTTGTCATAACGCAGGCCATGATGTTTTCCATGACCCAATACTATTGGATAGTTTGATGAAACAATGTTTGGCATCGTTTGGTATTGCATTGGTCTTTGATTATTGTTTCCCATTCCTCTACCTCAATCTCTTGATTTTCAATGTTTGTGTTTAGTTCTCTTTCTCATTCGGATATTACGACTTTCACCTCAGTCGGCATTCCTACGTAGTATACATTAATTAGGTTCTGCATATTCTCCTTCCCTATTTTCCTGACTCTTTTTCTTAGGCCTTTGCTTGAGGTTCATTCTAGACCTTTCATCTTCTTTCCCATCTTTCTCATTCCTCCGTTTCCTTTCCTTCCCGGTTGGTGACCTTCCTTCGCCATCCAATTCTTCTTTCTGCTTTTTTCTTCCCTTACCAAGAGGCACAACGATACCGAGGTTGGAGCATGGTTTAATTGACGTGTCTTTGGAGTCCTCTAAAATCTAATTTTTAAGCTACCTATAATAGAAACCAGTAATACAAAATTGTAATCCGTCATAAAATTAACCATAATGTACTCATAGAGTTTTGCACTCTATGAGTTGGTAATTAAATTGACATATATCCTTATGTTCTTCTTTGGAGACTCGGCCTAAGAGTTGGCCTCACTCGTTTTGGAATTCCCCACAAAATTCCCCCAATCCAGGTGAGTATTCTTGGGCGCGAGCGTTTTCATCTACTCCGTGCCCTGAGAATGTTGATAAGCCCCCTCTACACCCTTATTCCCCGCTCCCCCAACAAAGTTTTGAAGGATAATAACAACACCCTCGACTTGGTTGCTTCCCATGAAAATTTAAATAAACCCTCTACTCGACTCTCGCAAGACTTCCCTACACATCCACCCTATTATAATTGTAGCCCTACTCCCTCATTTCCCAATATACTTTCTACCCTGGTTATCACCACCCCAACAGGAAAGACATTGCTTCTCAATCACCCACCAGACTACAATTATTATTCTAGTCCACGAGGAAGATATCCTTTGCCATTGGGTCCCTATGAGGGAGCAAGGAAAAATACTACTCAGAGTGGTTTCCCACCCCCAATTGCATCCCCATTTACTGCACCTTTTCCCACAAACCTTTTCGAGGTCCAAGCTCGACTCTAAAATGAGGAAGTTCCACCATATCAATAGGTTGACCGAGGTGTCAAGCCCAGGAGAAATTTCTAGCCTTCTGCATTTATCTAAGACCCCTTCCTTCTCTATCCACATTCTCAACTATATCAACTTATAGAAATTAGTCTTGCAGATGTAGGGGGAACCCCTTTGGATGACCCGACTGGCTGCAAAATGACTCAGGTTTCTACTCATACCCCGAAACCTATCTACCTAGAGACCAGGATAAGGGTTCTCATACCCCCTTCCCTGGCTGACAAGCCTATCGATCTCTCCCCAATATGATAGACCGAATACCGAAGAAGACCGGGAGGGCTCAACATTGAAAACATCCATAGGTAATATTAGAATTATTCAATGTTCTACTTCCAAAATCACTTTTGTACCACTTTCTAGACTAAATATTTTCAGGAGCCAATTCATATCTAGAAAATAGTGAATGAAGGTAGATAGCAATACCAGTTCTTGCAAATGATAGCCGAGCATTGCTCGATGTTCTCCAACCCTCGAGTCTCACCACCTTCAGTTTTGCATCCTACCTTGTCTTGTTGCATGTGAATGCTTCTCCACCTAGCATGGTTTCCATTTTGATTTTCTTTCCACCTGCCCCATATGCCACCTGAAGGACTCACCACGTGATCTCTTCCTCTATCTGCCACCCTTTCTCCCGCATGAGAGTCTCGTGATGGGGTTCCGCTAATAGTCCCATAATTTTAGATAATTAAATCTCCCCTACCACTGACTGCTCTTGCTGTGAGATTTCTACGAAAACCTTTCCACTTGCTAGCTACTAGGTGCATCTGTCCTTGCCTTCTTCCCTCCATTATTCGTGACAACTAGCCATCCATTCTTACCTCTGCCCGCTTTAACAACTACCCCTGCCCTATATTGTCCATTACTCCACTACCATTTTCCAACTTTCATGGCCCATGACCAGCCTCTTCTACCTCTGCCTGTTGTGCCAACTAGCTGGTTGATCCACCCTTAGCCCCCCATGCCCGTTGACCATCCTCTCTCACCTTTAATCTGCAAGTCATGTCACACTCCTATCAGGGGTGAAACTTTACGCTTTAGTGCGAAGAGGAAAGGAAAGAAAAATAGAATTAAGGAGGAACGAATGTTTATTTTAATAATTAAACTAAGAATTTTATTAAATTAGTTGAAAGGATAAAAAAAATAGTTTAGAACTGGTGGTTCCCATTTTCATACTAAAGTTGGCCATAATAAATTATACCAATGCACAGGAGAAAGAAAATGACCCCGAAATACATAAAATTTAGAGCATCACCGACAGTGATAGAAAGATAAACCAAAAGTAAGGAGTTCCATCCTACAATGTGTTTGTTTAATAACCCCAAGGAGGGGAAACTGTAAACAATAAACCCTAAACCCAAGTAATGGTACTTAAAATTGAAAGGAACATGAGAATATCTCATGTAACTAAGTTGGTTAAGCTAAAAATCAATATTTCAATAAATGGAAAGTATAATCTATTAAATAAAATACAATGTTTGCTAAGGCATGACCACAAATGTATGTCAAATAGACAAAATTTTTATTTTTGATAAATATAATGTTGGCTAAGGAAAGGGTGAATAATAGGGAAAAAGGTAAAATGAATAGATTGTACCTGATTCAAAGCCAGGGAAACCAAAAGTTGAACCCCGTCCTTTCCTTAACACCTGGGAAAAGGAAAAAAAAAATGGATGATATAAACTAATGCATGAGAAGTACTCTGATTATTGGCTTATCTTGGAAACAATATACTTGCACAAAAGCTTGCTAGTTGGGTAATATATAGTTTTTTCTTCCAATGGATAGAACTTCTAAAAGACTAGCACTACAAAGACCAACTAGATTTGAGTTGTTGAAAATATTATAAACCCCAAATCATTCCAAGAAAAACCATAATGCATGATGCTATGGGAAATGGCCCCTCCAAAAAAATTTCATAGCTCTATGCAATAATTTATTTTTTAGGATTTCTATTTTTCTCTTTATTCTGTCGTGTAGATATCTCAGAATTTTTGTATGATATTGTGGGGGCTTCTTCATGTGAAGTCTAAAAGAATGATGTATACATACCTAAAATATCTTATTTGAATGGAATACAATAAAAGAACCTTGTGGTGCATGTACACATGTTTTTGGCATGTCGAGCTCTGTTAATGACTTGTGTCATGAACTTCCCTCTCTTTTATCATTAAAGTTTATATTTTTTTGTTTTAAGTACTTTTGGGATCTCCTTGCATGCAGTGATTGAAGGGGGGACATGCCACTATAGTAATTTTTTTTAATTCTAGCCATCGACAAGGATCTAAAAAGTCACCCTAGATAAGAGAGTTGTTTTTGAAAAAAATACCAATTTGGCTTCTTTTGGTAGCGTTGAGTTGGCTATTGGAAATTATAAGTTTGGGTTTCTTTTATAGTGTTGGATAAAGAATATTTAAGTGTAGTTTCACATTTCAAATAATTTAATTATATGAAACTGATGATCTTGATTTATTATTCATTTTATTTTATATTTTTGAAATTACTCTTAAGTGTGAAAATATTAGAATTATTCCTTGATTATTAACTAGATGCAAAGGATTTTTCAAATTTAACTTCATTAGATTAGGCCCATAATAAAACAATTGTTAAAAGTATAAAAACAATTGATCACATATTTTAAGAAACACAATACATATTCAACAAACACTCTAAATGAAGGACAATAATTCATTGAAAACACTATGATTTTGGAAGAAACAAGGGATATTCTCCCTATTTCTTATATGCTCAGTCTATGAATTTTATTTATTATCTGATTTAGAGGTAGAAATAGATTTTTGTACTTTGTTTCTTTATTCTTCTCAGTGTTCTTTATCCCAATTCTAGGCATTAGTAGGTTTGGAGCTCTAACATTGAATAAATATAATGTGAAGAGCGAAAATGAATTTCATGGATACATTTGATGTTTGTGTTGTTGTGAATGACGAAGAAGCTATGAAGTGTGAACCGAGATCATGGGTGTGACTCTCTTTATATATAAGAATTCAAATGTTGTCTAATATTTAAGGAAACTCAAAAAGTGAGTATGAGAAGCACAAACATTTTGCATTTAATCCTTACTTGAGCCTTTCCAATCAAGTATTTATAGATATTTTCTCACCTAACCATGTGCCTTTCATGAGTAATCCATGGAATTTGGTTCGTAAACTTTTTTCCAAAGAATATCTACTTATATTTCTTTAATGACTATTTTGATCGCATGTATCCTTTCTCTTTCATGTTTCCTTTTTAAGAAAGTCTTAATAAGTTAATCCTTCGACACAAATTCTACTATATTTTACCATCAAATTTGTTAATGTGTAATTTTGGTGATGAGGATTAACCATTTACGTTTGTTATAAATGATTGAAATGTTTTTGTTATTTAGGAATTTAAATGCTTTTTATCAATGACTTAATTGGATGTAATTTTATGGTTATTTATAAATATATTTCATAAATCTTGGAATTTTACAGAGAGTTCTTTGTAAATCAATTTTATAAATTTTGGAATTTTATAATGGTTGTTTAACTTAATTATTGTTGTTTAATTTAACTTTAACATGTAGCTTATATTTGTGTAAGTTAAAACATGTAGTGTAATTTTGGTTTAATTATTAGTTTAAATAATAACATAATTAATTTTATATAGGTTAATTAATTTCATAAATTAAACTATAGATTATAACATATAGTTGAATTAATATTAATAAAGGTTTCTCAATGGAGATGGCTTATGGAAAACTTCTTAGTAATGCTAGTTAATATTTTAATATTTGCATTAAATGCATTCATTTCAATGTAGATGTTGGTTTCTGGTGATGTGTAATGTTTTTTTATTATTATTATAGTAATAGAAAGATGGGTAATGTGGAAGTTGAGGAGTATAAAGAATAGAAAACAAAATAAAAATGAATAAATAGAAAATCCATAGAGAAACACAAAAGAAATGACAACTTAGGAGTATCATCAACAAAGGGGAATGCATATAGCACATCAAAAAAATAACAATAGAACAACATCAAGAAGAGATGAAAGACCAAATTGAATGAAAAGAACATATTGAAAGAGAATATCGAAGAGAATATCAACAAATAAAGGTGCAATAAACAACAAGAAAACAACAACAAGAAGAGATGAAAGAAAAAATTGAGTGACAAAGAACATCTCAAAGGGAAAATAAAATAGCATATCGCTAAAAAAAATACACAACAAATGACAACAATACAACAACAAGAAGCGATGAAATAATAAAATTGAATGACAAAGAGCACATCAAAGAGAAATTTATAGAACACATCGATAAAGAAAGGCACAATAAATGACAACAAAACAACAACAACAAGAGATGAAATAATATATTGAATGACAAACATCAAAGAGAAATTCAAATAACACATCGAGAAATAAAAACACAACAAGTGAAAATAGGACAACAACAAGAATATATGAAAGAGAAAATTAAAGGAAAAAGAGCACATCAAAGAGAAATTCAAACAATACATTGAGAAGGAAATGCACAATGAATGGCAACAGAACAAAAATAAGAAGAGATGAAAGAACAAGTTGAATGACAAATATCACATCAAAGAGAAATTCAAAGAACATATTGAGAAACAAAGGCAAAAGAAATGAAATTGAAACACAAAGAAGAAGATATGAAATAACAAATTGAATGACAAAGAGCACATTAAAAAGAAATTTAAAGAACATATCGAGAAAGAAAACCACAACAAACTACAATGAAACAAGAAGAAGAAGAGATGAAAGGACAAATTGAATGATAAAGAGTACATGAAAGAGAAATTCAAGGAACATATCAAGAAAGAAAGGTGCAACAAATGACAATAGAACAACAACAAGAAAATATGAAAGAACAAATTGAGTGAAAAAGAGCACATCAAAGAGAAATTCAAGTAACATATCGAGAAACAAAGGTGAAACAAATGACAACTGAACAAAAAAAATAAGAGACAAAAGAATGAATTGAAATATAGAGAACACATCAAAGAGAAATTAAAAGAGCATATCAATAGAGGAATGACACAGCAAGTGACATGTAAAGAGTGTGAAGAGAAAAGAATGTAAGAAAATGTAGAAGAAAATCCTACAAAATATAAGGTGTTTAAAGGATGTAGAAGAAAATCATACAAAAAAAGGTGTTTAACCAGTATCTATGTCCAAATTCAACCTCAAATTCTCACTAATATGGATATTGCACATAATTGTTTTGTGATAAGAATGATTTATTAGCTCAAGTTAAAATGTGTTATGTGTGTGACGATTCATATGCCATAATTCATATATTTAACACAAATACGAGTCCAATATGCATGAAATGTAAAATACAAGGAACTTGTCATAATTTTTCATCTTATAAGCATATGAATCCAGGACAACAACCTAAAGTTCTTGAAGATCTCACACAAGTTAGCATGTGCAAGTGAAACAAATGACATTGGAACAAAAACAATAAGAGACAAAAGAAAAAATTGAACTATAAATAGCACATCAAAGAGAAATTAAAAGAGCATATCAATAGAGGAACGACACAACAAGTGACATATAAAGAGTGTGAAGAGCAAAGAATCTAAGAAAATGTAGAAAAAATCCCTACAAAATATAAGGTGTTTGAAGGATGTAGAAGAAAATCACACAAAAAAAAGGTTTTTAACCAATATCTATGTCCAAATTCAACCTCAAATTCTCACTGATATGGATATTACACATAATTGTTTTTGTGATAAGAATGATTGATTAGCTCAAGTTCAATTGTGCTATGTGTGTGAGGATTCATATGCCATAATTCATCTATTTAACACAAATACAAGTCAAATATGCATGAAATGTAAAATAGAAGGAACTTGTCATAATTTTTCATCTTATAAGCATATGAATACAGGACAACAACCTCGAGTTCTTGAAGATAGCATGTGCAAGTGTGACCACCCTCCCATATTTACCTAATTTCACAAGCTCTCCAGGGTAAAAATGAGATGAGTTCTAATATGACATGACCTGACCTCCAAGTTCTAGTTAAGAAATTGGGGTTGACAAATCAAAGACTTATTGATGCCCCTTAGGAGAAATATATCGCCCAGAAGTCAGTCCACAACCTCTAATGACCAGATCCTAAGTTGAAACTATATTTTTCACAATAATAACCCCCAACCTCACCCAAAACACAACATGCATGCAATTATGAGCCTCCAACCGCACCCATAAGCTTATCTCCATGTGGTTATGACGTAAATCTTCTAATTATATGCTTGTCGTTTTGAGATATGTGCCATTTTTCAGGATAATGTGTAGACCACTGCCCAAACCTACCTGTAAGTTTCCAGAATCATGATTAAGATGATAACAATGCCAAACATTCAAACTTGAACAATATATTGACCTATACATGCTTAGTACACAATAACATTTCGTCAAACAAATGGTAAACTTGTAAGCTACAGGTCATGAATGCATATATGATCATAAACCTTTGAAATTCATATAAGAATGACCAAGAAGGTCTAATTCCATCTCAAGTAGCTACACCAACACTTGTTAGCCCATGCATTCATCAACCATTCAAATAATTATCAAATCATGAGCAAGATTCGTAGATAGAGCACATCATATAACCAGGTATATAACCAACATATAACCAAAATAGAAACCATGATAAATATGCCATAGAATAATCATAATAATAGGTACATGTGCTCATTAATTACATTAAAATAATATCTCATATTAACTTATGGAAAGGACAAACAAGTTAGGGAATTCCATGTACCACTCAACCATACATTGGGCTGAATCAAATCTCTCTTTCAGTCAATCATTCCTATGCCATATTCCAAGCATGAATGCCAAATATCATAGGATAAACCAAGACATAAACAAATAGGGAATCCAAAGGTTAAACCAACTCCACCCTCAAGCTACAATGATCTCACCTAAACTGGTCCCAAGATCACAAAACCAAACCAAGCTTGGATGACTTTGAATTCCTTCACTATACCTTGAGTAATTTTCTTGCTTCTACCCACCTGTAGAGGCATTCCCGACGAAAACCATCTTCACCCCCAATCCTTGCGATTTTCCTGAGACCACCTCACCCGGTTCCAAAACCTTTTTCCAGTCCAAATTTCAACCAAGAATGAACCCCATCACACCATGGTTATCTAGAAAATGGAAATACAAGGATGAAACCACTATCATTCCAAGAAAAGATTATGCCAATGAAAACAAATGAATCAAATAAATAAATGCATATACTATGCATTCACATTCCAACAAGTAAATCACACATGCAACCTGTTATGTGCAAGATTTTCCTGGTGAAGCTGTTGATCCATCCTTCTCCTTGCTTTCCTTCACTTTCCTTAGCTTATCCTTTTCCTTCATTTGCTACACCTACTCCAAAGACGGGCCAAAAGATGCGAACTATTTCTCAAGTGCCTCTTTATCATTGATGTCTAGTCTCTTCCTTTCCCTTTTCCTTTTTCTTCATTTTCCTTCATTTTTCCACTAATTTCCCTTGTATGCAAATTTTGTGTCTCTTCACCTTCGTTTTCTCCTATTGTCCTTTATTTCTAATAATTAAATGCCAATTATTGCATCTTTGTGTTTGCCAATACCTTTGCCATTTTCCATAGCCATAAGTAAACCACAAGTGACCACCATTGTGATGTTTTCCCCACCTGTTGATGGTGTTGGAAATCCAACAACTAAGGGGTTTCCCCGATGTGAAGTCCCAGTTAGAATGTTATATAGGAAAATGACCTCCTCATCAACTCAGAGGACAAAGACATGATGATTGAAGGACTCACCAAGTTCATAGGCCCAATTGTCAAGCTAACGATGTCTAGACACTAGCAACCTACTTTATATAGATTCTCAACAAGCTTAAGGGTGTGTTAGTGCCTAGGGTAACCCTAGTTGCTACCTTGGGAATAAAATTAGTCAACCTACATCAAGTGTTATGGGTCAAGGGAGTGAATTGTCTAAGAAAACATCCCTATATTCTCTCCTATGTCAGCTCATAAAAGCAGGGAAACATCTAAACTCGACCTGTTTGGGGGAACTACTGATTCTTGATGGAGTATGAAAATGGGAAAGAGAACTAAAGCAAGAAACATCACTACTTTTTCCTAATGGAACTCATGGAGGACTTGACAACCCTAAACCTAGATGCTATATATGCAAGGCTTGGGCCATTATGAAAGGGGTCAAAACATTTGAAAGGATTTCCTATTTGACTATTAAGCGGAGTCTTAGACTAAGGCATCATAAGAGGTTAAGAAGGGAGAGAGAGAGAGAGGATCTGGAGGGTTAAGGGAATGTTGATGCAATTGATGGTTGTAATCACTCTTTCTACATTAATATAGAACTGTACTTGTGTTGTTCACTCCATGATGTTGGTAGTATAAACTTATTTATATGTTGATCTAATATCTTCTAGCATGAGTGGCTTAATTATATGCAACTAGATATCTTTTATATGTCCATGCATTTGTCTATAAAGTTTTATGGTGTGATATTACACTTGTCTTTGCTTTGTGCAGGTTTTGATCTGGAGCCAGCTCAGGGCTATTCCACCTAGCTGCATTGTGCTCTCTAGCAACACCACACTAACACTCAAGGTAATAATTCCTTCTCGCTTTGATATTCGTTTGTTAAAACATAGATATGCATGTATCTTTGTGACAACTGCAGATAATCTAACTATCTGCCGAGGATCCCAGGAAGATCCTTGAGGGTTTTCTACATCACCAAACACCCATGCATTAATACCTATTTCATAATTGGCGGCTCCATTGGGGACTACACTTAGTTCCCAGTCTTTCCCAGAATTTTCCTAGATCTCTCTTTCTTCTAGGCCTTCCTATATTTCTTCATTCCCTTTCCAACCACTCAGGACCAATACAACACCCTTCTTTTAGTGCTCAACCCTAGATCTGATCCCCACAACCTATTTTTTGAGTGTTTTTCCTCACTAACATAGCTTACTAGTGAAAATAGTGCTTTATAAAGCACCGTGCCCTCACAAACAAAGAGTTAGTGCTGAAAATAAATCTCTGTAGCCTCTAATATAGAGCATTAGTCAGTCATTTCTTGATAAACAACTTACTCTATGAACTCATGGGTTGGGAAATCTGCTTACAAACTAATCAGGGATCTACATGTACACTTGTTTGACTGATTTTTTTCTTGAAAAAACTTCTTTTAGAAAGAAAATAGCTTTACTTCTTAAAGTTTTTTTTTCATTAAAAGAAAAATACAATTTTTTTTATTGTTTTCTGCTTAGCTAGTCAAGTTCTACATTATTTGGTTTCAATAGTTGTTAGTGAGCACTGAAGTTCTATTAGTTATGCTAGTGTTGTATTGAATAGGATGCATGGAATGAATATTGATATCTGAATGACTCTCCATTTGTAGAAGTAACTTATTCATTGAACGTGAAAATTTACCAGCATTGTTTTTGCATGATTTGAGTCAGAGTCCCATATAATTTCATACATCAACACCCCTACTGAAGACTCTAATGAAGTTCATTTAAAATGTACCTAATAAAATCAATCAACAACTCTTTTTAGAGTAAACATACTTTAGTTTAGGCTAGGATCTTTGGATAGGTAGTGTGAGTTAACTGCCCAAGATCATACACCGAAAATAGTGTCATTAAAAGAGAGAAATCCTTCTGCACTCATACTATCTAGGACCATTCTAGTAAATGTGGAGCTAAATATGAGACAACATCAGATTGTAAGTGAAGGTATCCCTCCTTTGCTTACTGTTAACACCCAGGTTGTTCCCTATGACTCCCAAGGGAATACGGCCGGGGTAACCACTAACCAATATTTGGATTATAGATCCTAGCCTATCTATAATTAGAAAGGGCTCTCTCTTTAAGTTTCAGATATGATTTGCGAGGTTTTTAGGCTAGTTAAGAGTTCAGTTTCCTGTTTAAGACTTTGGTTGGTGAAATTTTGTTATAAGAAGGGCATGAAAGTGCAGAAGATGCTAGTCCATTGGGCATATGGAGTTAGAAAAGTGAAATAGTTCTGGTGCATGTGATGGAGAAAGTTTTGCTGCAAGGCTAGATGGCTATTGTTAATATAATTTCCGATTTAGTGAGTGAAACAATGAGATATGGAGTTACCAACAGTGTGATATCAACTCGAACAACAATCTCTACTTAGTAGCATAATGAATTACCAAATAGTGACTGTGAGATATTCAGAGCTTATTGGAGCAGTTAAGAATTCCAATTTAAACAGCTGAAACTTATGAAAAACATTTATAGTGAAGATAGATTGAGATCAGGGTGTCTCCATGGACAAATCCTGAGGTATTCTTTTTCTTTCTTTCCTAGATTTCGAACAACATGTGAGAGGGATGAGTTAAAACAAATATCAGAAAAATTAACAGAGATAGAGAAACACTTATTATATCAAGCCATAGCACTAGAATCTTGTAGCATTCAATGGTTCCAATCACAACATGCACCAGTAAGGCTCAGTTCCTGTAAACTCCAAGCTTTATTTATAACATCCTTCTGAAAGTTACAGCCAAGTTCTCAGTTCTTCATAAGAGAAACAACTAAAACCAATAACACACCAACCCCTTTGGAAGTGTATGTGAGGGGGAATATATACAATAGGTTTTACAAAATATCTCAATGCTGAGTCATTTGATACATTAACTGTGCTCACCAACTTTACAAATATCAGATAAGAACGTTATTGCTACTATAAATGTAAAATAAATGGTTTTCAATGTTGTCAGGCCTCTTCTTGACCTTTGGAGGAGGCTGAGTCAGTTGAGCGTTCTTCTTTAATGCTGAATGATGTGTCTTTATACTCTGTCCTGCTGTAGCTTTTCTCGGCCCTGCTACCTGTAGCTGTCATTGTTGCTTTTGGGGGCTGAATCTTCATGCTGAGGTGGCTCATTCCACCTTTCGGTCATAGTATGTGTATCACACTTTCTGAATGTGATAACTTATATATTTTGATGACAAAATTTAGATGAAGCCTCTTGTTTATAATAATAATTGTATCATGGAGGCCCACCAATCCTGCGTAGGCAATTGATGCCTCAAAATTGCATCCATGGTCTCATCTGTCTCTATGTATTTGTAGAAATTCGGAGGCGTTTCAAACAGATGGCTAATCTCATTCATAATAAAAAACAGATTCTCTATTCTGTCATAGAGACTTTGCCCAGATGCTGGCCCTGTTTCCTGTGAGCTGCTTGATCCTTGGCTGATCTAATTAGTGGCAAATGTATTCACCCTCTTTGCATAAACTTCATGTGATAGAATTTTTCTTGCACTGTTGAGTAAGCTGGGGAGACCTCTGCCTTGTAATGCAACAAATTTGTCCATGAACCTGTTTACCTCTGTTTGCATATCTTGGCTCCTTCTGTCCAATGTCTGTACCAGGCTTTTCAGTGTGAGGACCCTCTTAACTAGCTGGATAGTCTCCGTCCTGCTGGAGATCCCAATTTCTGCCAGCTGAGGGCCTGTCCTATTATTGAGCACATTGATCAATCTGCTCGCTACCTCAAGCATACTGCCTAGAGATGCCCTTGCTCTATGCCCTTCCCTTTGTGCTTTGCCTATGAGCTCCATTTGCTCATGAATGGTTTCAATGTATTGCCATTGGTCCGTTATTGATTGGCCAATGTGGGTCCACAAAACTCTTATGATCTCAGCCACCACTTTGTCAAGGGTGAGCTCCTTCTCCAGCTCTTTTATCCTTTCCTTGAGAATTTTTATTTCTCTCCCTTTCTCAGCCACATTTTGCTTTGATTTATCATATTTCTCATTTAGCTTGGCTAACTCATCCTTGGCTCCATTCAGTTCTATCATCTGGGCTTCTAGGGCCTGGACCTCATTCAACAATTTCTGCATGTCCAGGCTCGGAGCCTACTCTGTAGACGTTGCTGCTGCTGATGTTGATGGTGCTGCTGCTGATGCTTCTGCGTGAGGAGGAATGATCTTTGGAGGCTCCTCAAGGTTAATAACCTCTGGAGGGGGCTAAGAAGTCTGGCCTCTCTCTTTCTGTTGTAGCGCTGTCTGTAGTGCAGCCTCTGTGTCTTCCAGCCTCCCTTTTGTCTGCACTAGTTGCTTGTGCAGTGCTACCAGCAATGTAGCTATCTCTTGTTCTTGCTTCTGCTGAGCAACCTCATTTGTTTGGGGATGAATGGTTGGTGGGAGCTTCACCTTCTTTCTCAGGGCTGCCAGGTCTGCATCCTTTATCTTCAGCAGTGATTGTATGGCTTTGGGATCCTCGGGGTCATGCCCCAGCTCTATAATTATATCTTCCAAAGACTTGATCCTATTGTCTTTGGCCAAGGAGGATGCTTTCTCCAACTCCAGTTGGGCAACTGTATTATTTAGGCTGTTTTCCAGCCTTTTTGCCAACATTGCTTTGTCTGCCAATGTTGCATAGACCATTTCACCCGTTTGCTTATGAAGCTCTATTTGGTCCATGAGGTGAATGTATTTTGCCAGAACCTCCAGGTTGGTTCTTATGTAGTCTGCAGCTGACTGTGGCTGCACCGTGGTGGGCATGAAATGACTCATGGTCATTTTTCCTTCTGAAATGTCATAGGCTGCCATGAGCCTCTGCTAATTTGTGGGGGCCATCTTTAGCAACTGATTGTAGATTTGGAGTCTGAGTGGCTCATTTCTCCTCTTGATATCGGTGAACTGTTGCTTGATGCCTGCCTATGGTCTCCTTTGATGGCTTGAGGAGCTGACCTCTCCTCCAAGATTTCTCTCTTGTCCTGCTGAAAGGAACTAGCTGACACCTCCATGCTTGGTGGGCCCATTATCACTGATTGCCCCATAGGCATTTCTTCCTCAGAGAGGGGATTTACTCTCTGCCTTTTCTCCCCTTGATTTTTGGATGTGATAAGGGGAGTCTCCTGATCTCTGTCCCTTTTCTTTCCCTTTTCCACCTTTTGTGGAGTTTGGAGCACTGAGGTCTCCACCATCTTCTCTTTCCCATAAGGCATGTTCTGTTGAGCCTGTTGCTCAGTAGGTGTTGGGGCCTCAGCCATTTGTTCTTGCTGCATAGGCTGCCCCTCTTCTTGAGGCTCTTCTTTCTATTCTTGTTGCTGTTCAACCTCCTTTTCTAACTGCTACTCTGTTTGTTGCTCTGTTGTAGGAGGTAACCGTTCCTGCTCCACCTTCTTGCCCTTGTCTTTATTTATTTCCTGTTGGGAAATTCCGGCTACTTGCTGCTGGGCTGTGGAAGATGAGGCAACTGCTCCAATTTGCCTCTGACAGGAGGAAGAAACCTGCCCACAATGTTCCAAGTCAGCCTCTTTCTCAATATTTCTAGTTTCTCTTCTTAGCATTTCTTCTTTGCTAATTGGCTCTTCTAAGGTGCCTTCTTCCCAGTTTAGGGCATTGGCATACTTCTCAACATGAGGGATTTTCACATGGACATAGCCACCCAATTTATACTTTATTCTCCTAAGGGAAATGAAGTGATTAGGGTCATAAGGCACCCACTTGAAACTGGTCTGAAGTCCGAGGGTCTCTAGAATCCTATCAGCTTCCTTCCACCCTTCTTCCTTCTTATTGTACAAAAAGGGACCCAGCTGATTTCTCACTTTTAGCTGCACGTTCTTGTTTTTAGCTTGGAAATGGACAAAGTCTGCATTTCCAAACTGCTTGAAGTACTCTAGGGCAAAGAGTCTCATAGGGACATATTTTGGCAGCCTATAGGGACTCAGCTCAAAGCCATATACTCTGATTACTGTATGGTGTTGGTAGAAGTACCAATCACCAATGCTGTATGCCTTTGAGAGTTGAAGGATTCTCTGCATTTCATCTGTCAATCTTGGGGGAGGGGCACCCAACAACAAGGTCATAGCTGGACGAATGAATAGATCAATAAATTCACAGTAGGTGTAGGGTGAATAAGGCAGAAGATGGCAAACTGAAGTCCAAAACACAACTGACCTTGGGCGTCCCTGGGCATCTAGCTTCTTTAGAGGGACATGGAAGGCATTAGGCTGATAGAATAAGAATAAATGATATATGCACCTGGTGTATTTAAACACCTTTTCGCTCTCCAGATTCATTAATTGCTCATGAATCTTATTGGCAATAAAAGTAGCAAAGTCATAATGTACAGCAGGAGGCATCCCTGGGGAGAAAATGGACAACATTGCTATGATGGTTTCATCCACATCCTCATATGTCCCATAACCCAGGATGTAACTGATCAAATCTACCATCATTTTTCCCAGCTCATTAAGATATGAATATGCTATGGGAAGGGGAGCGGTCATAGATTGATACTCAGGTTGAATAAACAATTGGTTAACCCTGGAAATCTGATCCCTGGACAAGTTGCCCCCTTTTGTTATCAATTCCTGGAGGGAGAGAGGAGTTAGGGGCTTTGTAGTATGAAAGTGCAGCATTTCATTGATGGCCTCAGGGGTGATATGGAACAATACAGAGCCTGAGGGGCTGAGGACGACTCTGTGATAGGGGTCATAGCTGGACATGCATTGTTTTATCAAGTCTGGGAGGACATTGACTTGAGGGAGGTTGTAAATGGGTATGTGGGAATCCCAAATTCCTAGGGTGTCAGCCCCACTGAGATGTTGGGCCTTTAATT
>APFE031194420.1:497381-650904 GCA_000404065.3 Pinus taeda | reverse complement strand
GAGAAGGATTAGGGGCTTTGTAGTTATGAAGTGCAGCATTTTCATGATGGCCTCAGGGGTGATATGGAACAATACAGAGCCTGAGGGGCTGAGGACGGCTCTCTGATAGGGGTCATAGCTGGACATGCATTGTTTTATCAAGTCTGGGAGGACATTGACTTGAGGGGGGTTGTAAATGGGTATGTGGGAATCCCAAATTCCTAAGGTATCAGCCCCACTGATATGTTGGGCCTTTAATTCATTCATTAGGTGAATATTAAACTTGGTTGTCATGGGCATGGAGTCTAACATCTGGTAATCTTTATCACCTAGGGCTTTCCACTCTAGCTCTCTGTGTGGGGCATTCAGTGGTTGGACATTCAGGACTATTGGCGTCTCCATGGCTACGTAGTGGTTATGACTTGGTACTGAACTGGTTTTAGCGGGCAGGAGACCACAGAGGGCTAATTTTGCAGAAGTAAGGCCAACTGTAAGGGTAAATGAGGTGTAACAATGGTGCAAAATGCTTAATAAGAGTAACTTGATGGATTGCGGGAGCAGGCAACTCTGTTTTCCTGGTGAATTATGCTGTTTAGGTTTACAGTCCACGAATGCGCGGACAGAGTGGGAATTTGGGGAAGGGTGGCTATATATGGGTTCAGCAGGTGAAATTCGCCCTTGCAATTTGAGGAATACTTGTTTTTCCGGGGATTTGCTGGTGAAAACAGGTTGTTTTACTCTTATGAATTCAGTTCCGGAGATATATGGATATAACTTAGCTCTGAAAGGTTGCTCTGGGTAAATACCTGGTGAATTGCCAGCAATGGTGATAAGTACAGGTGGGTTGTAGGCGGCAATGCTCTTCAGGTCGATTCCAGCAGGTTGGCAACAGATGGACGAAATTTTCATGCAGAGGAGAGCAATAGTTCTTTCAGCGAAAATGAGAAAAAACGTGAAAATCGGCTAAAATATGGACTTTTGGGTCATTGGCATGCTTTTTGGATGATGTGAGCATGACATCTTCAGGTGGGGTCAAGGTCGGGTGACGTCAGCATGAAGTCACCAGGTGACGTGGCAGTCTGTGATTGGTCCACGGGGATTGCGCAGGTGGTGGACACGTAGGATCTCTGGCGGTCGGGGTGCTGACAAGGCGCCAAGGGGAAGTGACGTGGGCGGGTCGTGGCGCTAGCGTGGGCAGGCGGTTTGGCAGAGTGGTAAGCAGGTTTTCTTGGAGCACCCTCTATACGGTCGCGGTATTGTCAGAGGGTGCTCCGAGAGAGTATAGGGGGTGACACGTGGCGGAGACCTGACGTCACCCTCTGACAGTTTCTCGAAAGGTATCCTTCGGACGCGGATGCCCATCCGATATGATGTGGGCTGTCGGATGGGAGGGCCCAGATCCGACGGTCGACGTATCGATAACATGCACGGGCGATACATAGTACGGGGAGGAATAAAATATTATTATTTCTTTAATTCGTGCCTGGCGGAAAACTTTGGAAAAGTGGGTTTTTCGGGTTTTTTGTATTTGCGGGTTAAATGGGTTTTTGCAAAGGTTTATTAACAAAGTGGGTTTAAGGCTATTAATCCGAGCAAATATCGGATTAATCCCTAGGATTAATTCTTTGGCGCTCTGTGGGTTGCGCTCAAATGTTTTTTTTAGCGCATGGAGACCTTCAGAGTCATACATAGAGCTATAATGCTCGGGGAAGGGGATACATAGATTTTTTGGGTTTTTTCCAAGTTTTACATAGTAATAGGGGAATAGGGGGTATAGGGAGTTAGATAGTAATAAGTTAGTAGTTAATGAATGAAAGAGGTTGATGGGGGGGAATACTAATTTTTTATGAAATCAACTTAGTTTTTAGGAAGTAGATCAAAATGAAAAGAATATTTGCACAAGAAATGTGGCTTTCAAAGAAACTCAGAACCAACAAAAGACATTGATTTTCTTTGTGTACATGGGTGGCATAGGGATGTTAGTCATGAATGGGATAGGGGGTGATTTGGAAGTTAGAAATGCTCCATTAGGGTTCTGCAAGACTGCTGCAAATAGGTCATTTGTACTGGCCCCATGTTTTCACCCTTGCTTTGGGCCAGTGAAATGCCATGAACCAAACTTTCTGCAACCCCCTCTACCTACCCACTCTATTGCCTAGCATTTTTTGTTACTTCCAAGGAGGGTGCACTTAGACTTGCAAACCCTTTGTGCCTTTTCTTTTCCCTTTGGCTTTCTTTTGATTTTCTATCTAAAGCTACCCTTATTGCTTCCAAGGCCCCCAGATTAAACAGTTGGGAACCTTTCTTTCTCTACCTATCTATTTTACCTGCCAATATTGAGCTATTTGGACAGGTTTCTTTCTCTAATCTACTACAAAAATTGAAACATGGCATGAACCAGCTTAGGCTGTTGGATCACCGATCCAGAAGTAAGGCAACATCAACCAAAACAAGTATACTTTTTCCATAAGAATATGAGATCTTTGCATCACCAAAGCAAATCATATTGGCACTTCCCTTGTCAATCATGAAAAATGAAACCTATTGGTATAGGTATCTAACACTTACATATCCTTTAGGTATTTTGTGTAGTGGGGATACCTTTAGGGATATCAGAGCTGAGTCGGGGACTCAGGTATCCTACCCACACAGACGAACCTACTCTGTCCTCAGTTTTTGGGAGGGTGCTCATCTTCACGAGAGTACTTGGCCCCTCAATCTGAGGTTTAGGAAAAGCTCTAGAGTAACTGTAACTGTACATTTTTCTAGCTCTTTCTGTTATTCATCGTGATACTAGGATCCATCTCTAGTGATCGGTGCTTATCAGACATGGTCATTTCCCTTTGCTTGTTGATTGATTTACTTAGTGTATTTTTTATTTTTTAGGTGCAAGAGTGTTATAATTGAGACTTTAATAAACATCACCATAAAATTTACTGATAAACATTATCGGTCACTATGGCTACATCTGGCCCTTGTCGTCAATCTAGATGGTTTTTAGGTATTCCCCCACTCACTGTGGAGGATCCGTCGAGCTCCAGTGAATCGGATTCCCCATCTTCGGGAAATTAGTCTTCGAGATCTCACATAGAATCAGTTTGGACATCCAATGATTCAAGCCTATTGGAGGATTTCTTTACTAAGTTATTTCTTCCTCCATACAATCCTGTGATCACAAATCCGTTGGGCCCACTCTTGGTTACCATTGCATGTGTACCTCCTTTGTCTTCAGTTGGAACACTTCAACCATCCCATCGATGACTAATGGGTCGCGGGATGTTTCGGACACTTTTGGTCCCCCACCACTTCCCCAGTCGGCAGTCAATACCACACCTTTGATGGCGAACCCTGCTATCTCATTTGTCCCAGGTTCAAACCCTATGGTGATACCCTCCACGACTGGAACCCAGTCCATTCCAAGTTTCACCCCTTTAGTGTCAACCCTTGTACCTTTGACAAGTGCTACATATAGCGCTCCTTATAATGCTCAATATATCATAGTTATCGCGGGTCCCTTCAACCAAAAATATGGTTGGCATCCATTGTATAGTTCTAACCCCCAGATTCAGGTATGTGGGGGCACTCCTACTATGCTATACTAGCTGGGAGCGTAACAGTTCCCCCTCCATTTTCAAGCATGCATAGTCAGTCACTGATTAACATGAACGCTCCTTATGTTAGTCAAGGACCTATGGTTAGTTATGTGGTGAGTGGGAACCCACATGGAGGTCCCAATCAATCCATGGGGGCGCCCTACTCACAACCTCAAATGAGTCAACGGGGCACTACTTATCCTTGAGGCACTTCTATCCCCCAGCCTAACAATTCCTATGGAGTCCCACAATACAATACCATACCCCAAGGCACCTACTATACCACGCAACCTATGTATAATATTTGGAAAAACACGATGGGAGGACCGCAAGGATCCTCAAGTCATATGTCATCGCCTTGGTCTGATTCGGGGGCATCAAACACTTTGCCTTTCTTTGCAATGCTTGATATCCCCGACTTGTACAAACTCACAAATGACCCCATCTATCATAACTTACTTTGGCGACCAATCTTGCATGAAATACTGATAGACATCTAGAAGTTCGAAGGAAAACAAGGGGAGGATCTAGGTACACACATCACCACCTATCATCTATGGTGTGTTTCTAAGTCCATGGTGGATGATAGTATCTAGTTACTTGTTTTTCCTCACACCCTTACTGGAAACACAGCCAAGTGGTACATTGAGTTACCATGTGCATCAGTCAATACCTTTGGCGCTATAGCGATGGAATTCTTAAAGCACTTCTAGTTACCCATCCACTATGAAACTGGGATGGAACTCCTCACTTAATTATGTCAAGATACTGCCACCCACATCTCTGATCATATACATGAATGGAGACGTAGGTGGAGGTTAGTCAAAGCTCGCCTCCCAGACTATCTTTTGTCGGATTGGTTCTGCAAGTCTCTACTCCCCCAAATCGCTAAGGATGTTGCCTTAGGTGGTGCAGTCACAGAAGACCAATCCATTTGTCGTGCCTAGCACTTGGATCTGATATATTCGCTGTCTGACACTCTATATGACATAATTCTTGATGCCCCTCGCAACTCCAATTCTCTTGCTACTCAACAACCCAGAGCGCATGCCTATAGGATTATCAACGCAACCTCCGAGGCTACTATAAAACGACTCAGCAGTCACATTTCCCAGATGTCAGTGGACCCCTCTACCAAATTGACTACTCTTCCTACCACTGTGATCAACTCTGTGTAGTCTACACAAAAGCTTGGTGGTTAGAACAAGAATAATAATAAAAATATCGCTCCTTCTGAAGAACAGTCAACAAAGTAGCAAAACCCAAAGCAGAAGGTTGTTGCACTCTTTGACGATGGAAATGATAAACCCACCAGATTCCCTTACAAAATCTGTGTCGAAGACCATTTGACCTATCGTTGTCTGCGTCTTCAGGAATGCACAAATTTCATTGCTAAAAAGGACACTAGCAGGACCCTTGGTGTCTTGAATAATCCTTTCCCTGCTCAGTAGCAACAACACCTTATTGCAAACCAACCCCAACCCCCACAAGGGGACAATGGTGGTTCGCAACATCCTTTAGCTGGTGAAGGACCCTCTACTATTTACACCTTTAAAATGGTAGACCTATAAACCGGGGCCAAATCTTAAGGAGCTCCTGTCTGTCATGCAAAGGAACTATCCTCAAGTCAAAACCCATTGCCGCCTAACTATCTTCATATAAAAAGGTTGGTTGCTGACCTTGTGATTTGCACAATACATCTACACATGCCACCTAAAACTACATCATTGTAGAAGACTTGGCGCAAGTGTCATCGTCTATGTTGGGGCTCGAAGTATTACAAACATGTCCAGCACAAAGGAAATCTCTACTTTTGGCCATTGGTGGTATCAACCCTCAAGATTCCATGCTTGCAACTTTCGACATGAAAAAATGTAAACCTCCCCTTTCTCACCAGCTTGCATTTTAGGTGCGAATATTTTCGAAAGGTAAAGGAATACGTAGAACTGTCATTGACAGAGGTGCTTCTACCTACGTAATGTCTGCTTCATGTTGGCTCGCTTTGGGTTCTCCAACCCTATACCCACCGTTGAATTCCCTTAAAGCTTTCGACGACCACACTTTCATCCAAAAAGGTTACCTAGCTAGCTACCCCATCACCTTGAATGGGAAAACAGTAACAATGGACATTGAAGTCGTAGATAGAAAGCTCCACTATAATCTCTTGTTGGGTCACAGTTGGACTTACGTCATGACTGCCATTTTTTCTATTGTCTTTTGCATCATCCTATTTCCATTGGATGGAAAGGTAGTCATAGTGGACTAGTTGTCCTTTTGCACCCCTTATTATTCCTCATTACCAAGTGGCTTTGTACCCTTAATGGGTGGTGTACCGACTCTTACGTGAGTACCAATACTGGTTTACTGAAGGGCTCTTCTTTGATGGGTTGTTTCCCTCTTCTGCCACTAGCGGTTCCATAGATGGTCAATATGGTTTCATCCATTTCTCATGAACAGACCAATCCTTGGATCCTACCGGCCCCTTCAGACATTGACACTTACAGAGAAAAAATGTCGTTGTCACTAGCTGAATTAGCCTACCAGGCCATTCAATCTACATCCAAGTCTCCGGTCACTTTGGTCACAACCAATGGTACCACTGCCCCTCCCATAACGACTCCTTTTGATCCTCTCATTCAAGTCCTACCTATGGATGAAGCTATTAAAGAGATCATGAGTTTATAAGAGTGACCTTCGGAGGACTCGCACCATCGTGTTTAGATATATGATTCAGATATGATGCCTCTTCAAATCCTATCACCTTACACACCTGAAATTATTTCCTCACCATATACGACTATCCAAACTTTGGACTCGAAAGGAAACATGGGAAATATTTCGAAGACATTTCTCATTGATATTTCTGTCACGACATGAATCATGGAACACATCCAGGTTGGAGCATATTGCAATCCTAAGGAAATTGCAAGCTTCACCTGCCTTTTTAAGGAATTCTAAGATGTATTCACTTGGTCTTACAAGTAAATTCCCATTATAGATCCGTCTATTGTCGAGCATGAGATCAAGATATATGAAAATGCTAAACTTGTCCACCAAAGTCTTCGACTAGTCCACCCCCACAAAACGGTAGCCATCAAAACTGAGGTGGAAAAGTTGTTACATGGTGGTTTCTTCTATCCTGTTCCCTTGATAGAATGGGTTTCCAATCTATTTCCTATCAATAAGAAACAAGGAACCATCCACATATGTGTTGACTATCAAGACTTGAAAGCCACATATCTAAAGGATAATTATCTGACACCGTTCATTGATCAAATCATTAAGGACTGCATTGATTGTGAAACAATTTTCATTCATGGATGGATTCTGAGGTTATAACTAGATTGCTATAAAACCCAAAGACGAGCATAAAACCACTTTCATTTTCCCATGGGGAATCTTTGCTTATTGAAAACTCCCATTCGGTTTAAAGAATGCTGGAGCAACATTTCAAAGGGCCATGGACTACACATTTCACAATATCAGACATATAGTTCAAGCTTACTTGGATGACCTTCAAGCCCATTACAAGTAGCGAGTGCAGCACCTAGATCATTTAAGAGATATCTTTTTGGGGTGCTAGTTTTATAATATACATCTGAATCTGCATAAATGTGTTTTATTTGTCGAGTCTAGATGCTTACTTGGATTCATTGTCTCCAAGTATGGGATTAGGGTTAATCCCGATAAAGTAAAGGAAATTACTCAATTGCTCGAACCATAATCCATTCTACAACTCCAACGTTTGCAAGGGAAAGCAAACTTTTTATGATGGTTCTTCGTAAACTATATCGAGTTGATGAAAGGCTTTATGCACCTACTTAAGAAGGGAGTTTCGTGTCTGTGGGATGATCAAGATCAATGATCATTTGATGCCTTGAAAGGTGCTTATATCAGTCCCACTCCTTAGCACTCCCAATCATGGGCGCAACTTTCTTCTGTACCTGGTAACCTCGCCATCCTCTCTAGGGATGGTCTTGGTTCAAAATCGTGATGACCGGAGTGAACATGTGATATATTATCTATCAAAAGGCTTGGCTAGGCCCAAAATCAGATATTCACATGTGGAAAATTTGTCCTTGGCAGTTGTCTTTGCTGTCGACCGCTTCTAACATTACATACTACTGTCATCACCTTGGAGAATCCCATGAGACACATTTTGTCTTGTTAAGTAATTGGAGGGAAATATTCAAAATGGATCGTGATCCTCCAAAAGTTTGATTTAGTTTTCACTGCTGCTAACGCGAAAAATTCCTTAGTCTTCGCCTAACTTTTTTCAGATCTTCCCATTAGCGATCCTAACGAGATAGCCCATGATCCTCTTCTAGATGAAGCTATCTATATTATTGACATAGCTAACCCTTGGTATGGTAACATTCTTATCTACCACCAAGTGCAATGCTTCTGCCCCAAACTATCGTCAGGTGACCGTCATCGTATTTTCCACCAACCATGACACTATTTAGTGCTTAACGATACGTTATATCATTGTGGTGTGGATACAGTTCTTCGACGTTGCCTCACTCATCAAGAGGCTAAATAAGTTTTAAATGGCTACCATTCTGGGGCATGTGGTTGTCATCTTTCTGGCATATCTACTGCACAGAAAATTTTGCACGCAGGCTACTCCTAGCCGACCTTGTTCAAATATTGTATCAAGGCTATCCGACAATGCCATCCTTGTCAAGTGTTTAAAAAGAAAATGTGTGCTCCTCCAGCCCTACTACACCCAGTTATATCCGTCAGCCCCTTTGCCAAATGGGGGATAGACTTTGTAACTTGCAACCTCATTTCCTCTGCTAGACACAACTATATTATTATAACTATGGACCATTTCACGAAATGGGTTGAAACCCTTCCCACCTTCTGGGCCAATGGGGAAACTGAAATGCTATTCCTATTTAACCAGGTCATCTATCGCTTCGGTGTGCCCTGCATGATCATTACAAACCATGGGTGTCATTTTCAAAATCACATGATGTATGACTTAACATTGCTGCTAGGTTTTTGCCAGGATCAATCATCCTCCTACTACCCCCAAGCTAATGGTCAAGTGGAGGCCGCCAATAAAATCTTAAAAACCATGATCTGTAGGTTAGTATTAAATCATAAAACCCATTGGCATTGAATTTTATATCCTACATTATGGGACTATAGAATGTCAGTTAAGACTGCTACAGGCTTCACACCTCTTCAACTGGCTTATGGCCTGGAATCTTTTTTACCAATCAAGTGTTTGATTCCTTCCTTAAAAATAACCTTTGAACTCTTGCCTAGCATTACTGTTGAAGAAGAGTTCCTGCTATACCTAAATCAACTAGATGAAACCCATCGAGATGCCAAATTAGCAGTCAAGGCCCACAAGCACTGGGCCAAATCTCGGTACGACAAAAGGGTAAAACTTCATTCTTACCAGAAGGGAGATCTTGTTCTACTCTACGATAAAAAACATGACCTCTTAGGGGTAGGAACACTTCAACCCTTATGGCTCGGTCCATATGTCGTCAAAAAAGCCCTCTCAAAAGGGGCATATGAACTTCAGGACTGGGAACGAGTCCCACTCGCTCAACCCTGAAATGGGCTCTATCTTGAAAAGTATTATACCGAGTACTGCAATAGGCATGTGCTTTCTAATTTTATGTAATTTTTGCTTATTTTTTGATGTGATTGGATTTTTTTTTATTTATTAAATTATTTGTCTCATACATATTTCTGGTAATGTAGATGCCTTCATTACCATTAGTATATGTATGATACGTGGATGGTTCCAATCGTCACACGCGACACATTGCATTAGCTGCTTGGGTCATTTACACACCTGAGTTATAATTGTTTTTTTCCAGGGGAGTCTTTCTTGGTACTGCCACCAACAATATTGTGTGTACATGTTCATAATTTCACTTCTCACTGAAGCGTCATCAAGTGACATCTCCAATCTAGTGGCCAGGTTAGACTCTCAGCTTGTTGTTATGCAGTTGAAAAATCATAATCATGTTCATAATCCAATATTGTTACATCCTTATTTAAGGGTACGACTCTTGGAACATCAATTTGAAGTAGTCACATATAAGCACATTCCTAGGGAATTTAATACAGTTAATGATTCATTGGAAAACTATGTGTTATATTAGCATCTGTTTCATTCACTATAGATACATGTATGAAAGTAAATATTTACACAGTTAAAAATTCACGAAAACACTTAAAAAACATTAAGAAGCTCCATATTATTTATCTTCAATTTCGAATTTCAATTACAAATTCTACATTCCAAGAGGTTATAAAATATCCATTACAATAATTCCAAATTCTAACTTCTCCTTACAAACTTATAAGATCCTAAGGTACTAAATTCTAACTTCTCAATTCTAAATTCTAAATTCTAAATTCCAAAGTTACAAATGAAGGATATAATGCTCCTATTTATACAAAAGTTATGATAACAAACTCATAATTATGATCGACTATTCCCTCTTCAAATCGACATATCTCTCAACCAATGGTGACATATAACCCTATCCTCCATGATCTTCTCCATGAGGTCCATGATCTTATCCATGAGGTCCATGATCTCCTCAAATTCGAATTTGAACATAGAGTGCCACATAAGGGTGCCTTAGAAGCTTCCTTTGTACCTACACATGTCAACAAACTCATTCTAATTGTTAGGTATAAGTATATGGATATTATTTTCTAAAGTTTAACCAAAAATTCACTTTAAAATACTAAGAATTAATAATGTTTTGGAAAACACAATGGTAACCCATTTAATGATGAAAGCGAAGCTGATGTGGTGACATGGTAGTGGAATAGAGGTGAGAAAATGTGTGAATGGAGTGAAAGTGGATGTATTTTAAGTATAATTGTTAGGCCCAACATACACCCAAATTGAAGGTATTGCATGTCCTCATGCAATCTATTAGATTATTTTTTAAGATTTGGCTTAAACTCTGCATGATGTCATTTACTTAACATTTGCAAAGTGTTTTTGATGAATTTCAACTTGGTTGGTTCTTGTGTTTCAACCATATTTTGTTTGTTGCATTCAATTTTAATGTATAAACTTTACATAATGATAATTTTATTTTTATTGCGAAGTATTTTGTTGGAAGGCATCATGGTTGGTTCTTAAGTAACAACCATGATTGTGTTGCCAATTAGCTTTTAAGTACTTTTTACAAAGCCATTTATATGCTCATGTAATAATGAATATATTTGAAGGTATGCGGGTTTTAGAATATGGAAAAATATGAATATGACAAAGTATGAATGTAAATGTATCTCCCCCCACCCCCCCCAACTGATGGCTTTAGCAATTTTTTGAAATAAGGAAAGGAAGTTTTTTTTTTCAAAAATTATCATTCTAGCTTTCAAGGAATTAAATGGTTAAAAGTTAGAAAATATCATACCTAAACTTACCCTTTCAAAAATGGATGAGAACTGTGCATGTGTGGCTGCAAAATTCTGATCGTAGTCTTCTTTACTTAGTTTTGAAAATGGTGGATGAAATAAAAAAAGTGAATCTTTTATTGTTGTTGCATCTACTACTGGACATTCTATTGAATGTTTAGAATCTGTTGTCAAATGTGGCTGAAAATGTGTAAGGCTTGGAAGGTATACAAAATTTAGAATGTACACTTCCTGCCAGCCTTATTTATTGACTTGTCTTCAAGTCATTTACATCAAAAACTGAAAATTAATGAAAGTAATTCTACCTCCTCTGCTACAAAATGATTAGTATTCATGTCTTCAACACTCATTGGCACAATTATTGTTATGTGAATAAATGTTTTGGTGTCAAAGATAAAAACAAATTGTTAACTTAGTGTCCATTGATGGATGCCACTATTCAACACGAAAGCTCCCATATTTGATGTGGATGAGAGTCAAGACGCCCCAAACACATCTTTCTAAGTATGAATGAATTTGTTGTCGAATACTTAGAAGATCCGATGAACAAGGGACATTGATGTATTCCCTTGTTTATTGGCATGATAGCTTGCCCTTAAGGCATGCAAGCTTCAAGGTGTTTTTAGAAAAATATTTAGACTCAAGGACTATGTACTCAATGGTGTATGGAAGCAAGGTTTTATTTGCAGGGGTAGGAAAAAGGAAAATGACAATGAATATGTAAAGTGGAACAACAAGCTTGTAAATGGGCTTTGTTGATTTTATTGGTGGGTTAATATTGATGAAAATGTAATGAAGTGTATGTGGATTGTGAGGAATAGATAATGACTCTTGTTGGGAAAAAGTGAGCATGCAAAATCTCAAATTAACAAATCTACTCATTAATTATGGAATTTCTTCTCAAATAGCTGATTTTGACTAGTGTTGACCAACCACTCTTAGACGTCAAATTCAAGTGTGGATAGGTCTTTCACCATCCTTGTAAATTTAGGAACAAACCCTAGCTCTTCAAATTTTCTAATCTGTCATGCAACATGTCAAACCATTAAGCTATCACAGCAAGTTGCAAGAACTTGTAATTTTTTGGAAATTTTGTTTATGTTCATGGATTTGTTCTTTACAATTTCTCATGAAATTAGTCTTTTGAAGAACAATTGTGTGCACAATTAGTTTCCTTAATGATCAATTAATCATCCGAACTCTGCAAAAAAACTTGGCATAAAGAACATAAGTATGTTCATGAAGAAATGGCCAATTCCTTGATGATTCTTACACAAAAATTAATGCCAAATGAAACAATTTAAGGAGACTCAAAAGCGTAATTTTATTCTAATTCTTGATGTTGATAAGAGTCATTTTTTAATAAATACCCATGAAATACAAATTACTTACTTATGTCAGATGGTTCATGGAATTTGCGTGACAAAAAGCTTGGCATTATAGATTTGTTGTCTCATGCAGATTAGTATGTCTCATAAATGCATACAATCATAATGAAAATGTAGATTTTAATGCCAACTCTAAGCATTATCCTCCAAATGTTTTGTTTTTTTTTAATTGTTTAAATTTTTTTTTTTTAATTCTTTTGATTTATTTATTTTTTTATTCTTTAAGTTTTTTTTTTTTTAAAACATACAAAATCAATTTTAAATTCAAATTTATGTGTTTTTAATATGAAAATAAACCATTAAAATACAAAACAATTTTTTGTGAATTTATAACGATATTATACAAATTTTAGATTAAAAATTAAAATTAAAAAATCAAAGCAATTAAAAAAAACAATAAAAAAATCGAACAATAATCATTATATCTGTAGGGGATTTGTTTTGCTAAGAATGTAAGGTGCCATTATTATGATTCATTTTCTTCTCATGATTATTTCTTTTCCTCTTTTTAATATTTATTCCACATTATCCTCATATTCACTTTGCCATGATACATCATCTTTTTAATTTTTATTCCATATCAAGGGAGTCATATCCACGCATAGAAATCTCATTGTCATGATATCTGGAGCTCTAAGCAAAGATGATATGAAGGGAGGGAAAATATTTCTATCCATCGTCCCATTGTTTCATGTTTTTGGGTTTTTCTATACACTTTCTCACATTGCGATTAAGGTTACCATGGTAGTTATGCGCAAATTTGATTTGGCTAAAATGCTTTTGGCCATACACAAGTATAAAGTGAATATCCTCCCCATTTCTCCACCCATTCTGGTGGCTTTAAATAAGTCTCATATTGTTACCAATTAGGATTTGACTTCGCTTCTCCTAATCACATGTCGTGGAACACATATGGCAAAGACGTCATCCGCAATTTCACTGCTCGATTTCTAACTATTCAAGTTCAACAGGTGCCATTCAATATAATATATACTATTCCGCAAATTTCTGTTATTAATTTTAATTTTGATTTGGCATGTGTATGCATTTTAAGTAAAACGCTAATGGAAGGTAGTTATTATTTGGTAGGGCTATGGGTTGACAGAGTCTAGCAATTCGGTAGCCATAACTATAACAGATGAAGAAAACAAACATTATGGAATGACATGCTTTCTTGCAAGTAATGTAGAAGCTAAAGTGGTGGGCACAGCCACTGGCAAAGCTCTTTCGAATTCCATTGAAACAAACCTCACTGCGTAGCTCCCTTCCACTGGTAAACAATGTCAAGAGCTCATACCCCTTGGTAATTATCTGACATGCTTGCTTATTACTTCAGGTTAACTTCCAACATGGTATTTCCTCTAGTTTGGTTGAGGTCGATGTTACCTTAGAAGGCGATGCGCTTAGTGGGCAGCAGCATGCAATTTGCTTGGAAACTCAGATCTCAATTATTTTGAGGATTATGAATTTATTACGCGTTGAGCCACTCAAATATTTTAAATATTACAACAGACGTTGATGCATGTTGCAACTACAGGTTCACACAGTAAATTCCAAGATTGATATCTTTTCTAATCAGTAGCTTCACAAAATCTGCATGCAATCATCAAATCCCTCAAATCGTGCCACAAAATCTGCATGCAAAATCACTCAAAATTGCTCAAATTGTTCAGTTTGTATCATGCATATACACCAGTTTGATTGAGATAATTTGAAAGTATGTCTCCACTTGAATCCTCACATGTACGCAGATCTACAATTCAATTCCTACACATTACAGTTGGTAGCATGTACGTAGAGATACACACAGCAGTTTGAGACAATTCCCTTGTTCATACACAACTGTATTTAAGAGGTATCATTGCATGGGATTGTGTTGCTGATGTTATGAAGTTTCAAATGTGCAAGTGTTATTCATGTTGTAAATTTAGAGTCGTTCTGGTACCAAAAACAAGACCTTTAATGTTAAACTAGTCGTGCTCCCTCAAATTCAGTCGAATCTACTCAAATTTGTCCTCGAAAGCTTCACAAAAACATAGAAAAGCAAAAGAAGCATCAAAACAAGCCTTCAACCCTTGAAGAGAAAACATAGAATCTTGGTTCACATTCTAATGTGGTTGTGTGATTTGAAGGAGTTGTTGATACTCTGACCTTTAGTCATTTTCAAAGGCGTCCAAATATTTAAGAAGCTGGAAACTTAGATGATGATTTTTAGCTTGTAAAGAAGGTTGGTTGCAATTCTGAGAGAATATCAAGATGTTAGTCTTATTTGAAACTACCATGCATTATTATCTTGTTTTCAATTTCAAATCCATTTAGACTGATAGCAAAGGATTTGATGGCCATATAAATATGCTTCATTGCTAGCAAAACCTGTAATTGTTTGTGCATTAATTTTAAAATCTGTTTTTTTCTTCACGCAATTACCAAAATAGGGTCCCGAAGAACTACAATTTTCTCTCAAACCTTCATGAATCCAAGGAAACAATTTCTGGGTTATGTAACTCATTCTGTTCCGAAAAAACCCATGCCTTCGTTTTTCTAGATTTGTTTTGGTTTGATCATTAAGCATGTTTCAAGACAACGTGTCAAAACTACTGCGTCTTCTAGCAAGGTGCTTCTGACAATCATATTACAAGAATCGATGGCTTAGACTACTTCAATTTATTTATAATTGTTTTCAGTTTTAAATTGAAATTGTGAGACAGATGATAGAGTGATCATGTAAAACCTTCCTTGTCATGAAATAATCGGTTTCAAAAAAAAATAAGAGCAAATATTTGTTTGCAATTAGATCAAGCTGAACAGATTTTTATTGCAGATTTCTTCTTTAAAGACTGACATTGAATTGTTGATATGCAGATTTAGCTTATTTGAAGAAATGATCCCAGAACATATGCAAAGAAAGCAATCATATGCCAAGAAGTTTTATTCATGATTATCAAATAAACTACAGATTTAATTTTAAAAATTTGAAATCGAAAATAAATGATTTTTTTTTAAATGATTTCGATTCGTTATAATGTTGTAGCTTTAATGATTTGTGCAAATTACTAGAAAGAAATTTTTATTTAATTTCAAAAGTAAATCAATAGATTTTTTGATTTTCCTAATCTCTCAAAGCACATGAAGAGAGCATACTAGCCTATTGATTTATTTTTATTTTTGTAGGTTAGCATGGATGAAGTGGCTCTTACCTAAATTTATTTATGATGTTTTTCTTTTTCTTTTTTGTTAAAAAAACAAAACTAAAGGAAAACTCTATGAGATATCATTTTATTTTTTTCAAATTTATTCTACCTTTAAACTAAATTTTTTAATTTCCTAGGTAAAAGAATGCTTCTAGTGAAGCCACCTACGAACTAAGAATTCAAAAATGCTCACATCAAGATTTAAATTTTTTACGTGATTATTTTCAAAGATGTGAGTAACCTATTTTATTATTGGATTTGGTGCAAGGTTCTTTTGAAACCAGTCTTCAATATTGTTCTTGCTCTCTAAGAAGTACCTGTTTAACATCTTCAAATTTCTCATCCGTAGATGAATTAGTAAGAAATGGGGAGTTTAAAAAAATTGAATTTAAAACTAAGTAAGTATGAAAATGAAAATGCTCAAACTTGAACTTCATCATGAAGATCCAGCTGTCACCAGGTTTCACAAGTTAGTCCAAAAAATGAAATTGCAATAAAAATAACTTACTAAGTCTATCTCTAAATCATCCTCCCCGGCAACGACGCCAAAATGTTGGGTCTAAATGCAGATGCAAATTAGAGTTTCATTTACTATCAATCTGGGTAAGTAAACTTCGACGATCATCTAATATATATGGAATTAAAGACAAACTAAACTAAGCTAGGTAAAGAAATGCCAAGGATCCCTTATCGGAGGTCTTTCATTGGGATCTCCAACACCTATTTAGCCATTTAACAAAAGAAATCTAAATACATTGTGACAAGTGTAAGAAATATTAAAGCTCCCTTACAAGAGATTGTTCATTAATATTTCTTATCATCTTAATCAACAAACTATTTAAACTAATGAAATTAAACATTAATAACAAATCAGATGTATTGAAAGAAATATTAATATTTTCTTACGAAAGGTTATTCGTTAATATTTAAAACATATGAACCTAATGAAATTTACAAACAAACATAAAATGAAAGCTTACCAAAACAAAAGTGTACTTGCTAGACAATGGGCCACTTCTAAGGATTCACAAGTACATCAAAAGAGAAGTCAAATGTAGAAGATCAAAGAAGCTCCATTTTATTTATCTTCAATTGCAAATTGCAATTAAAAATTCTACATTCCAATAGGTTCTAAAATCTCCATTACAATAATTCCAAATTCTAACTTCTCCTTACAAACTTATAATATCCTAAGGTACTAAATTTTGACTTCTCAATTTTAAATTCTAAATTCCAAAGTTACAAGTGAAGGAAATAACACTCCTATTTATACAAAAGTTATGATAACAAACTCATAATGATGATCCACTATTCCCTCTTCAAATCCACATATCTCTCAACCAATGGTAACACATGACCCTATCCTCCATGAGATCCGTGATCTTATCCATGAGGTCCATGATCTCCTCATATTCGAATTTGAACATGGCGTGCCACATAAGAGTGCCTTAGATTCTTCCTTTGTACCTACACATGTCAACAAACTCATTCTAATTGTTAGGCATAAGTATGATATTATTTCTAAAGTTTAACCAAAAATTCACTTAAAAATACTAAGAATTAATAGTGTTTTGGAAAACATAACGGTAACCCATTTAATGATGAAAGTGAAGTGATGTGGTGACATGGTGGTGGAATAGAGGTGAGAAAATGTGTGAATGGAGTGAAAGTGGATGTATTTTAAGGATAATTATTAGACACAACAGTGGCCATGCCTATGGTATGGAGGTTAAATTATACTATGTTTTCTTGATCAGCTTGTTTACTCGAAAACTGATGCCCAACTAAGCTAACTGTTGTACAGATAAATTTACTGAAACATTGAATTCATGGGGTAAATTTTTACAAGTTCATGAACAATAATGTTATATCTATTTATTTGACAGCACATAATAGGTACAAAATGGTTATTATATCTAAATTTGAGCATTTCAAATTGTCTAATTATAATTCCTTCATTTTTAAACTAGGTTTTGTATCTTTACGACATAGAAAATTGCTTCTCCCTAGTGTGTCGCCATTGTTGTAATGAAAACAAAACACCGCCATTTTATTCTATCATAATAGACATGGGACCCTTTTTGGAATTGCATGTAGACTTTGAGAATGATTTCTTCATTTCAAGTCTAATTTTCTTTTTATTTACACTTGCTTTATTTTTATTGTTTGCATATGTTTGATTAAGTTTGTTTGTTAATAAACTTTGTAAATAAATTTTTGTTTTAAACATATTAATTAATTATATTAATGACTAAAATAGCCCCCAAGACCAAGATGTGTGCATAGGCTTTAATCCTTAATCGTTAAATAATGTGGCATATTGATTAAATATATGTCAGAGCTTTTGGGCATTGAGACTTTGATATTACAAGAATCGTTTTGGAAATCTCTGATATCCAAAGTCTGATCCATCATATTAATGTCTTTTTTCAATAAATGTATATTATAAATTGGTTAAGCCATACAACATATGATAATCAACTATCCGAGTAAAGGACCCACATTCCACATCATTGTCTCTTCTCCCGCATAGCAGAGGTAATGCATATCGGGGACTTCCTTTTCAAGCACATTTAAAAAACTCTGATAACATCATTCGTTGATACTCTGATATGGCTCCTTGTCGATATTCTGATGGTCATGATCAATGATACTCTGATATCCTCATATCTCCAATCTTTGTATTTTGAATCCTCCGACTCTCTGATAAACCCCTCCTATCCATATCAGAACTTGCTATCATCTGTCACTCTTTTCACCCCCCCCGATATCAAATATTTGATACAATACCTCTGATATAATGGACCCGATCAAACTATTAAAGGGAGGTTAATGTGATATCAGATCCACCCAATATCGTAACTATTTCATTTTGTCTCATTTTAAAAGTTTTGATGAGCTTATCTTCAATACCACTCAGCTCTTGCCATGTATAATTAAAATCCACTTAATTAATTTTAAAAGGTCTCTTGGCATAAGTATATTTTAACACATTTTTATAGTTTAATCTATGTTTTCACTATTTTAATAACAAAATCCAACTATTTACCATTGACTTTATTTTATGTTTGACAGAGAGGTTTCCAGGGTTGAAGACAAAATAGATCTAGTCAAAGAAACTCCTCTAGGTGGTGCAAAGTGAACTTAAAATGAAAAGGGGTGGTTGAAGTTGTTGCTAAAAGATCACCATGCCTATGAATTCCACCTATTAGTGTGAAGGAAGTTGTAAAATATTATCAAAGAACTAATCAAATTGGGCGATCTTATTAATAATCTTTAATTGTGGTCATCTATATTCTTCCAAAAAATTCCAACTACAAAAAAATGACCCCATTCATTTACTTTTATTACTATGTTGTTGAGAGAATCAGGGGAGATTGTTAGCTCTATAAATCTTGTATAAATACCCCTAAATTAAATGCAAAGGGGGGGATCGTGATCCACTCAAGGTGTATTCTATGTAGTTGTTCAATTTGTGCAATAGCACTACTCTTATGTACAGGAAGGTTGATTGTAGAGAAAACAGAGGCTTTTTGTCTTTGTTCTTATTGCTTAACACTATTGTAGGAATTGTGATTATGGGTCTGAGCTGCTCCATGATTGCATCTTTTTTAATAAATCTTGGCACTATTTAATAAATATCCATTCTTGTGTACTATTATCGGAATGATGATCTCTCATATTTTTGTCAAAGTTTTATAATTGTTTTGATCTACATCCTAAGTAGTATTTTTCTTTGATCTCTAACACTATTGTTGAGTCATGTTGTGATATTTTGTTGAGGTCTCATTGGAGCTATCTCCAAGAGGCAGAATGAGATCGAAATCATACATAATTAATTGAATTATGCTCGTGGTGAATGATAACTATTTATTATTCATTTATAGATGTATTTTTCTTTTATATGTATTAATTGAAATGAACTAATTGTTTTGATTAATACAAATTTTACAATGAATTGTGTTTAATATGAATTCAGGCTTGTAGGTGGACTTACTTTAATAAATATTTATTAAATTAGATTCATTTACATAGTTATTTTAATCTTTTATGAGTTTACAAACTATTTTTGAATTCTTAATCGAATATTAATTCTAGATTCATTCATAAACCAGTCCTTCCCCCTATTTTATTAATTTGCTTTTAGATTGGGAGAGAGCTATCTCATTCTAGTTTGAGATAGGTTTTTCATGTATTTCTCAATTTACATCTTAGTTTTCATCAAGTACTCTCTTAAAGAGGAAAATAAATAATTTAATTGTGGTTTGATCAGCCTTTTTAAATCGATCAAATGTTTGTGTTAGTTTAATTCTTTAACCCACATCTTAAAGATTGATGCAAAAGAAATGTAACATTATTTAATATAGGTGTAAATTTATTAATTATTAGTTAAGGTTATATTATTGTTATGTTTACGAGTAATTGAACCCTTACCAATTGGAACCACCAGATTCAATGGAGAAGGAGTTGCTTTAAGTTCCCGACCGGGTGGTCTCCCCTAATGTCGATAAAGGACATCTTTCTGTTCAACGTATTCCTAAGGTGTTGGAAGTATGGTCTGAGTATTCTCATCAAATTTTTGTTGATTCATCAACCAATGATTTTAAGGTTCTAGGGAAAAGGGGTAAAGTTAGGTTTCATTATAGGTTATGTGAAGGGAGTCATCAAACTCACCTTTGCTCTCATATGGATAAAGCATCTAAATTGTTGGAAAACCTTATTATTTCTCAGCAAGAAACTTCCAACTAGTTATCATAAGCTTTATCCCAACCTAATGTTAGTTGACGAAGTGATTGATCCCAATTTCAAGTTTTGTCAATACCACGCTTCCCTTGGAGAGCAAAACCCATAGCATTCAAGTTGATGAACCATTACTTGATCAAGCGGTCAAATCAATTCTAGCTTCAGGCAATCCCATTCTCCCTTTAGAGAGTGAAGTTAATATTGCTTATGTTATTTTTGTTACTATGGATTCCACCAGAAAAGGGGACATTTCACCTATTTCCACATAATCCCCTCCAAGTACTAAGGTTGTTTCCTTTGATTGGAATAGACTGAGAGAGCCATGTATCCCTTCTCACATCTATTTCCAAATAATTGTGAAATCCTATGATAAAAACATGCATCATACTATTGTAGATGAAAGTTCTTATATTTTCATTTTATCCTCAACTTCTTGGAAAGATTTGAGTTCCCCTCAGCTTGTGTTTGTTACTTATAATCTTTTTTCTTTTAACAGAAGAGCTACTGAACCTTTTGTTAAGAATTAATTTTCCTTTAATTAAACTGTGAATAAAATTCAACTTCTATTCTCATAACGACTTAAAATTAGTTAATTAAGTTTATTAAACTTACTTAACACAGGAAATTCATGTTGGAAGTCTTTATGTCGTCATGTGTACGTTCTCCATACTTTGTAGGATTACAGTGTGAGTTAATTGTGAGTTGTAAAATAGAAGACTCAATTTCATGAGTTAGTTCAGTCAATTTAGTTCTCAAACTGATTGAGAGAACTAATAGTGAGTTAACAGTTAGTGGTGTCAATAATGAACTCCACCAGTGCTACTCTAGCTAACTGAATATTTACTCATCAGAAACTCATGCATATCGATTCTGAGAAAGACCTAGTTGAGTCTAAAGTGTAGGAACAATGTACTATTTTTTTTAGATTTTTCTGAGTTGCACTAATAGTGCATGCATTCAGGAATTGATCCTTAAGGGATTGAACAATTTTTAAAGGATTTATTTCCCTTTAAATACAATCTATCCTCCATAGGGATTACACATTGGAATAGAGACTTGGAGAGCTTGTGAAGGGGCTAAGATTTTGCCTTGAGCTTTCTTATGAGTTGGAAATTGAATTTGTTGAGTGCTTGAATTTTTCTAGAGAGAACAAGAATTGTAATTTCATCTTCATTTTCCAGATTAATAAAAAACAAATAGTGGGGTTTTGAGCTGTGGCTTTCCCCGAATATTATTCTGTTATGTGCCTTTGATTCTCTTCCTCTATTGATTATTGTCTTCTCGATGTTTATGGGCTTACGTTGTAAAGAGTAGAAGTAGATCATTGTCTCTTACATTAGCAAATTGCATTAGCTTATGAATCTCCAAGATTTTCTACATGGTATCAGAGCTAAGAACAATATACTAGAGGAGATTTTGAAGTTTTTTATTTCTAGGTTACAGGTGAAAGTCAAATTTGCAATACATACTTCCAGATCGGTAGATGGCGTTCCATGGGTTGAGGCTTGCGCATGCCTTGGAAGGTAGTTTGAATTTAATAGCCAAGGGGGACAAGATGGAGGTTGTGCTAGAGGATAATGGCTTGAAGGAATTTATTGAACAAGCAATTCCTAAGCCAACAACTATTGATGCACAGAACTTGTCCAAGTGGAAGAAGTGTGTGGCGAAGGAAATCTGGATAATCCTGCAAGGAGTTCAAGATCATATTGTCTCAAGTCTCCATGGAAAGGAAACCCCACATGTTATGTGGAAAACATTGATGCACTTGTATCAGAATAGCATTGACCAAAGGAATTTGGCACTAAAGGATAAACTTCGTAAAATAAAGATGGAGAAAAGCGAGACGATTCCAAAGTACATGACCAAGTCTACTCAATGTCGGGATGAACTTGGAAGTGTTGGAATCATAGTTTTTGAGGAGGATATGGTGAGCATTTCTCTTCTTGGACTCCCAAAGATTTGCTAAAGTTATCAGGACTATGTTAATGGTAAGGAGAAGCTGCCATATTGGGAATGACTATGGTTAGATTTGATGCAGAATTAGATCAGGAGGAACACTAGGGATGGCTCTTCATCAAAGACTGATGATGAAGATAATTGTGCCTTCGAAATTAAGGCGAGGAAGGGGAAAGGTAAAATTTCCCATTCCAAATCAGATCATTATCATGGAGGTAAGAATAAGTACATGATGAAAGTTAAATTCTTTCGCTGTCACAAGATGGGACACTTTGCTACAAATTTTCCATTGAAGAAGTCCAAGGAGAAGTCCTCAAGAGGAGCGGCGTGTGAGGCTTTGGCCTCCCAATTCGAATTGGACTTTTCCCTCATTGCATGCGTGGTGTCTTCAATGATGGGAAGTGTCTGGTACTTGGAAAGTGGAGCTTCATTCCACATGACTGGAAAGAAAGAGTTATTTAGTGAACTAGAGGAGGAACATCTCTAAATTCATAACAAGATGGGTGATGACGGTAAGTATAGTGTTACTAATGTGGGCACTATTACTTTTCAGAGGGAGCATGCAGCCCCACTCACCTTGAAGAATGTTATGCATGTACCCCGATTGGTGAAAAAATTGGTATATTTTTCCATGCTTGATGATAGAGGCTATGATGTGATCTTTTTGAAAGTAAAGGCATTCCTTCGACACAGCCACGAGTCAAGTAAAGAAGATAGGGATTTGAGTTCATAATATATATAAGATAGAGGTAGAGGATTGTGTTGCTTTGAGTTCAAAAGCAGAAAATATGCTAAGTCAAGACATCGGCGAGTTGTGGCATAGGCAATTCGGCCACTTGCATCATGGGGCTTTGAATATATTGCAGCGAATCTCTACCAGTCTTCCCAAAGGTATGCTTGAGCAAGTTGATACATGCAAGGGTTGTACTTTGGGAAAATAAACCAAGTATTACTTGGAGATAAAGACAGTCGAGCAGGGTCTATTCTAAAGAGATTCCATTCAGATGTGTGTGGACCATTCTCGATATCATCCACAACCAAACACAGGTATTATGTTATATTTGTTGATGACTATTCTCGTAAATGCTGGGTATTTTTTAATGCAAAAAAAGGATCAAACTTACAAAAAGTTTTTTGAGTTCAAAGAATTGATAGAGAAAGAGTCTGGCAAGAAGGTTAAAGCTCTACGGAGTGATAATGGTGGTGAGTATGTCTCAAATGAGTTTAAGACATTCTATGTAGCGTATAGATTAAATAATATTTGACGGCACCCCATAACCCTCAATGGAATGGGGTTGCTGAGAGGAAGAACAAGAGCATAGTAGGGGCAACAAGGGCAATGTTTCATGATCAGGGCCTACCACTACACTTGTAGGTTGAGGCATGCAACATAGCGGTTTATGTTCAAAATCGTAGTCCACATTAGATACTTGAGATGAAAACACCAGAGGAGGCTTATTCTGGTAAGAGGCTAGATGTTGGTCACTTTAGGATTTTTGGGTCATCGGTTTATTGCCATGTGACTAAAGATGCATGGAAGAAGCTTGATCCAACAATAGAGTTGGGGATCTTTGTGGGGTACACTGATACACCCCACAACTATCGGGTGTACATGTCGACTAGTTGGATGAGAGTGGTTCACAGGCATATCAGGTTCGATGAGGAGAAGTCCATGTGAGTATCCCTTGAGAGGGATATTAGCTACATGTGGATGAGGAGATTTTAGCTCCTAAGGTTGAGGGGCCTCAGATTGATGTGGAGCATCCACATGTAGAGGTTTAGAGAGTGGAGACATCCACTCAGGTAGAGTCTTCCAAAGAGGGAAGAAAGTGTACCAGAGAGGCTGACAGATTCTTGGATGATGCACAGTAGAATGTTTGAGCACCCTCCTCTCAGTGCAGATAGAGGAGGTCACCAGAGAGGTACACAAGATACATGGCACTTATGGGTGCATGCATTGTGACAGAGCCATATTCCTTTCAGGAAACAGTGCAACAACTGGTTTGGGTTGATGTGGTGGTGGAGTATGACTCCATATCTTGAAATAGTGTTTCGGATGTGGTCCCGAGACCAGAGAAAAAGCCATTTGTTAGCTCCCATTGGCTTTACAAGGTAAAGAAAGTTACATATGGTAGTGTGGAGAAGCATAAGGCCAAATTTGTGGCCCGTGGATTTTCACAGGTAGAGGGGATTGACTTTAATGAGACCTTTTCTCTTGTACAAGGTACTCTTCAATCATATCTATTTTGGCACTATCAGCACAGATGGGTTGGAATATCCATCAGATGGATGTGAATACTACCTCCCTCAGTGGAATGATTGAGGAAGAGGTGTACATAGAGCAACCCGAAGGTTTTGAAACCTTGGACTATGAGTCGCATGTGGGCCAAATGAAAAGAGCATTATATGGGCTGAAACAAGCACCCTGTTCTTGGTGCACCAGGATAGATAGCTACTTCACTGGGTTGGTCTTCACGAAGAGTAAAGTAGATTCGAACCTATATCATATAGTGGTGGAAGGTAAGTTGTCGATTGTTGTACTTTATGTATACGATATTATACTGATAGGTAATGAGAAGCTCATCAAATCTTGGCATGTAGGTATGACAAGGAGTTGGGGAGTTGTTTATATCTCAGGGAAAGTTTGCCAATGAGATAGTCAGGAGATTCTGCATGGAGAGCAGTAAAACCATGGAGACTTCTTTAACTGTTAACTAGAGGAAGGAGGATGCTACTTCAAGGGAGGTAGTGGAAGCTATTATTTACAGGCAACTTGTGGGTTCAGTCATGTACTTAGTGAACACATGACCAGATATGTGCTATGAACTTAAGTAGCTTAGTCAAGTGATGGTTAGGCCTAGCAAGCTGTATTAGAAGGTAGAAAAGCATGTATTGAGATACCTCAAAGGCACTACTCAGTTTAGGTTATCGTACAAAGGGATAGAGGGAGTGAATATTCAAGGCTTCACTGATGCAGATTGGGCAGGGAGTCCATCCAACAAGAAGGGAACATCAGGAGAGATATTTAGTATTGGGTCAACGACAGTTTCTTGGTACAATAGGAAACAGAAATCAGCTTCAATCAATTCGGCAAAGGCAAAGTACATGGCTGCAAGTCAAGTAGCATGTGAGGCTATCTAGATGAAGAAGATCCTGATTGGTTTGTTTGGTCAGCAGATGGATCTAGCAATGATTTATTGTGATAATCAGAGTTGTATCAAACTCTGTGAAAATCCAATCTTTCCTGATCGGTCCAAGCATATTGATATCCGGTATCATTGTCTCTGACATTGTGTATTGAGGTGGATCATGTTTTTATATTACATTCCCATAGAGGAGAAAGATGCTGACATATTGAAAAATGCAATTCAAGATGTAAATTCAAGTTTCATAGAGACAAGATCGGGGAAGTTGATAGTCCCTTCCTTGTTGAGAAATGGAAACAAGAAATTCTAGTTTAATTTTTCCTTGAATTAAACTGTAAATTAAATTTGAATTCTAGTCTCGTAGCAACTTAAAATTAGTTAGTTAAGTTTATTAAACTTACTTAACTTAGGAAATTCGAGTTAGAAGTCTGTATGTTTTCATGTGTATGTTCTCCCTACTTTGTAGGAGTCCAATGTGAGTTAATTGTGAGTTGTAAAATAGAAGACTCGGTTTCATGAGTCAGTTTAGTTAAATTAGTTCTCAAACTTATTGAGAGAACTAACAATGAGTTAACAGTTAGTGGTGTCACTAGTGAACTCCACCAGTGCTACTCTAGTTAACTAAATATTTACTCATCAAAAACTCAAGCATGTCGATTCTAAGAAAGACCCAGTTGAGACTAGAGTGTAGGGACAATGTACTATTTGTTTTATATTTTTCTGAGTTTCACTGATAGTGCATGCATTCAAGAACTAATCCTTAATGGATTGCACATTTTTAGAGGCTTTATTTCCCTTTAAATACAAGCTATCCTCCATAGGAATTACGCATTGAAATTGAGACTTGGAGAGCTTGTGAAGAGGCTAAGGTTTGGCCTTGAGCTTTCTTATGAGTTGGGTATTGAATTTTCTGAGTGTTGGGATTGTTCTAGAGAGAACAAGCATAATTTCATCTTAATGTTTTGGATTAATACAAAACAAATATTGGGGTTTCGAACTGTGGCTTTACCAGAATATTTACAGTGTTATGTGGCTTTGATTATCTTCCTCTATTGATTATTTTTTGCTCAATGTTTATGGGCTTCCACTGTAAAGAGTAGAAGTAGACTCTTGTCTCTTTCTTTAGAAAATTGCAATATCTTGTGAATCTACAGGATATTCTATAGACTGAGAGAGCCATGTATCCCTTCTTGCATCTCTTTCCAAATAATTGTGAAATATTGTGATAAAAACATGCATCACACTATTGTAAATGAAGGTGCTTCTATTAGCATTTTATCCTTAACTTCTTGGAAATCTTTGGGTTCCCCTCAACTTGTGTTTGTTACTCATAATTTCTTGTTTATTGACAGAAGAGATAGTGAACCTTTTGTTGAGAAATGGCAACACGAAATTCCAATTTAATTTTTCCTTTAATTAAACTGTGAATAAAATTTGAATTTTATTCTCATAACGACTTAAAATTAGTTAATTAAGTTTATTAAAATTACTTAGCATAGGAAATTCATGTTGGAAGTCTTTATGTCGTCATGTATATGTTCTCCCAACTTTGTAGGAGTCCAGTGTGAGTTAATTACGAGTTGTAAAATAGAAGACTCAATTTCATGAGTCAATTCAGTCAAATTAGTTCTCAAACTGATTGAGAGAACTAATAGTGAGTTAATAGTTAGTGGTGTCAATAATGAACTCCACCAATGCTATTATAGTTAACTGAATATTTACTCATTAGAAACTCATGCATGTCGATTCTGAGAAAGACCTGGTCGAGTCTAGAGTGTAGGGACAGTGTACTATTTTTTTTAGATTTTTCTGAGTTGCACTAATAGTGCATGCATTCAAGAACTGATCCTTAAGGGATTGCATAGTTTTTATAGGATTTATTTCCCTTTAAATACAAGCTATCCTCCATAGGGATTACGCATTGGAATAGAGACTTGGAGAGCTTGTGAAGGGGCTAAAATTTTTCCTTGAGCTTGCTTATGAGTTGGAGATTGAATTTGTTAAGTGCTCGAATTTTTCTAGAGAGAACAAGCATTGTAATTTCATCTTGATTTTCCAGATTAATACAAAACAGATAGTGGCATTTCAAGTTATGGCTTTCCTTGAATATTTATTATGTTATGTGCCTTTGATTCTCTTCCTCTATTGATTATTGTTTTCTCGATGTTTATGGGCTTCCGCTATAAAGAGTAGAATTAGATCATTGTCTCTTACATTATAAAATTGCATTAGCTTGTGAATCTACAAGATTTTCTACATGGTGTCGGAGCTAAGAACAATATACTAGAGGATATTTTGAAGTTTTTCATTTATGGGTTACAAGTGAAAGTTGAATTTGTAATACATACTTCTGCATCGATAGATGGAGTTCTATGGATTAAGGCTTGAGTATGCCCTGGAAGGTAGCTTGAATTTAATACCCTGGGGGGACAAGATGGAGGTTGTGCTAGAGGATAATGGCTTGAAGGAATTTGTTGAACAAGCAATTCCTAAGCCAACAACTACTGATGTGCAGAACTTGTCCAAGTGGAAGAAGTGTGTCGCGAAGGAAAGGTGGATAATCCTTCAAGGAGTTTGAGATCATATTGTCTCGAGTCTCCATGGAAAGGAAACCCCACATGTTATGTGGAAAACATTGATGGACTTGTATCACAATAGCATTGATCAAAGGAAGTTGGCACTGAAGGATAAACTTCATAAAATTAGGATGGAGAAAGGTTAGACGATTCCAAAGTAATTGACCAAGTTCACTCAATGTTGGGATGAACTTGGAAGTTTTGGAATCATGGTTGTTGAGGAAGATATGGTGATCCTTTCTCTTCTTGGACTCCCAAAGAATTGGCATAGTTATCAGGGCTATGTCAATGGTAAGGAGAAGCTACCAGATTGGAATGATTATGGTCAGATTTGATGCAGGATGAGATCGGGGGGAACATCAGGGATGGCTCTTCATCAAAGACTAATGATGAAGATAACCATGGCTTACTAATTACTACGAGGAAGGGGAAAGGTAAAATTTCCCATTCCAAATTAGATTATTATCATGGAGGTAAGAAGAAGGACATGATGAAAGTTAAATGCTTTCATTGTCACAACATGGGACACTTTGATACAAATTTTCCATTGAAAATTTCCAAGGATAATTCCTCAGAAGGAGCAACAGGTGAGGCTTTGGCCTCCCAATTCGAATTGGACATTTCCATCATTGCACGCATGGTGTCTTCAATGATGGGAAGTGTCTGGTACTTAGAACGTGGAGCTTCATTTCACATGACTGGTGAGAAAGAATTATTCAGTGAACTAAAGGAGAAAGTTCTCTAAATTCATATCAAGATGGGTGATGACATTAAGTATAGTATTACTGGTGTGGGCACTATTACTTTTCAGAGGGAGCATGCAACTCCACTCACCTTGAAGAATGTTATGCATGTACCTAGACTGATGAACAAATTGGTATCTGTTTCCAGGCTTGATGATAGAGGCTATGATGTGATCTTTTTGAAAGTAAAGGCATTCCTTCGACACAGCCACGAGTCAAGTAAAGAAGATATGGGTTCGAGTTCATAATATATATAAGATAGAGGTAAAGGATTTTGATGCTTTGAGTTCAAAAGCAGAAAATATGTTGAGTCGAGACATTGGCGAGCTGTGGCATAGGAGATTTGGCCACTTGCATCATGAGGCTTTGAAGATATTGCAACCAATATCTACCAGTCTTCCCAAAGGTACACTTGAGCAAGTTGATACATGCAAGGGTTGTACTTTGGGAAAATACATCAAGTATTACTTTGGAGATAGAGATAGTCGAGCAGAGTCTATTCTGGAGACATTCCATTCAGAAGTGTGTGGACCATTCTCGATATCATCCATAACCAAACACGGGTATTATTTTATATTTGTTGATGACTATTCTCGTAAATGTTGGGTATTTTTTATGAAGAAAATGATCAAACTTCCACAAAGTTTTGTGAGTTCAAAGAATTGATAGAGAGTGAGTCTGGAAAGAAGGTTAAAGCTTTATGAAGTGATAACGGTGGTGAGTATGTAATAAATGAGTTTAAGACATTCTTTGTAGTGGACAGATTAAATGAGAGTTGATGGCACCCCATATCCCTTAATGGAATGGGGTTGTCGAGAGGAAGAACAAGAGCATAGTAGGGGCAACAAGGGAAATGTTTCATGATCAGGGCCTACCACTACACCTATGGGTTGAGGCATGCAACACAACGGTTTATGTTCAGAATCATAGTCCACATCGAATACTTGAGATGAAGACACCAGAGGAGGCTTATTCTGGTAAGAGGCCAGATGTTGGTCACTTCAGGATTTTTGGGTCATCAGTTTATTTCCATGTGACTATAGATGCACAGAAGAATCTTGATCCAACAATAGAGTTGGGGATCTTTGTGGGGTACAATGATACACCCCACAACTATTGGGTGTACATGTTGACCAGTCAGATGGCAATGGTTCACATGGAAATTAGGTTCGATGAGGAGAAGGCCATGTGAGTATCCCTTGAGAGGGATATTAGTTACATGTGGATGAGGAGATTTTAGCTCCCAAGGTTGAGGGGCCTCATATCAATGTGGAGCATCCACATGCATAGGTTCAGAGAGTGGAGACATCCACTCAGGGAGAGTTTTCCAAAGAGGGAAGAAGGTGTACTAGAGAGGTTGACAGATTGTTGGATGATGCATGGGAGAATTTTGGAGCACCCTCTTTTCGGTGCAGACATAGGAGGTCAGCAAAGAGGTACACTAGATACATGGCACTTATGGGTGCATGCATTGTGACAGAGCCATATTCCTTTCAGGAAGCAATGTAGCAACTGGTTTGGGTTGATGTGATGGTGGAGGAGTATGACTCCATATCTTGAAATAGTGTTTGGAATGTGGTCCCAAGACGAGAGAACAAGTCATTTGTTAGCTCCAATTGCCTTTACAAGGCAAAGAAAGTTGCAGATGGTAGTGTGGAGAAGCATAAGGCCAAATTTGTGACCCGTGGATTTTCACAGGTAGAGGGGATTGACTGTGATGAGACCTTTTCTCTTATTGCAAGGTACTCTTCAATCAGATCTATTTTGGCACTATCAGCACAGATGGGTTAGAATATCCATCAAATGGTTGTGAAGACTACCTCCCTCAATGGAATGATTGAGGAAGAGGTGTACATAGAGCAGCTTGAAGGTTTTGAAACCTTGGACTATGAGTCGCAGGTGTTCCGAATCAAGAGAGAATTATATGGGTTGAAACAAGCACCCTGTTCTTGGTGCACCAAGATAGGTAGCTACTTCACTAGGTTTGGCTTCACAAAAAGTGAAGTAGATGTGAACCTATATCATATAGTGGTGGAAGGTAAGTTATTGATCATTGTACTTTATGTAGGCAATATTATACTGAGAGGTGATGAGAAGCTCATCAAATCTTTCAAGGAGGTCCTTGCAAGAGAGTTTGAGATGAAGGACATGGGGATCATGCATTACTTTCTTGGCATGGAGGTATGGAAGGGAGATGGGGAGTTGTTTATATCTCATAGAAAGTATGCCAATGAGATACTCAGGAGATTCTGCATGGAGAGAAGTAAACCCATGGATACTCCTCTAGCTGTTAACTGGAGGAAGGAGGATTCTACTTCAGGGGAGGTAGTGGAAGCTATTGTTTACAGGCATCTTGTGGGTTCACTCATGTACTTGGTGAACAGATGACTGGATGTGTGCTCTGAAGTTAACCAGCTTAGTCAAGTGATGGTTAGGCCCACCAAGTTGTGTTGGAAGGCGGCAAAGCATGTATTGAGATACCTTCGAGGCACTACTTAGTTTGGTTTATGGTATAGACGGACAGAGGGAGTGAATCTTCAAGGCTTCATTGATGCAGATTGGGCAGGGAGTCCATCCAACAAGAAGAGAACATCAGGAGAGATCTTTAGTATTGGGTCAGCAATAGTCTCTTGGTACAATAGGAAACAGAAATCAGTTTCACTCAATTCGGCAAAGGCAGAGTACATGGCTACAAGTCAGGTAGAATGTGAGGTTATATAGATGAGGAAGATCCTAGTTGGTTTTTTTGGTCAAAAGATGGATCCGAAAATGATTTATTGTGATAATCAGAGTTGTATCAAACTCTCTGAAAATCCAGTCTTTCATGATCAGTCCAAGCATATTGATATCTAGTATCACCATCTCTGAAATTCTGTATTGAGGTGGATCATGTTTTTATATTACATTCCCACAAAGGAGCAAGATGCTAACATCTTGACAAATGCACTGTCAAGATGTAAATTTGAGTTTCACAAAGACAGGGTCAAGGTAATTGATAATCCCTTCCTTATTGAGAAATGGCAATAAGAAATTCTAGTTTAATTTTTCCTTGAATTAAACTGTGAATTAAATTTGAATTCTAGTCTCATAGCGACTTAAAACTAGTTAATTAAGTTTATTAAACTTACTTAACTTTGGAAATTCGAGTTAGAAGTCTTTATGTCTTCATGTGTATGTTCTCCCTACTTTGTAGGAGTCCAATGTGAGTTCATTGTGAGTTGTAAAATAGAATACTCAGTTTCATGAATCACTTTAGCTAAATTAGTTCTCAATCTTATTGAGAGAACTAATAGTGAGTTAATAGTTAGTGGTGTCACTATTGAACTCCACGAGTGCTACTCTAGTTAACTAAATATTTACTCATCATAAACTCATGCATGTCGATTCTAAGAAATACCTAGTTGAGACTAGAGTGCAGGGAAAGTGTACTATTTGTTTTATATTTTTTTGAGTTTCACTGATAGTGCATTCATTCAGGAGTTGATCCTTAATGGATTGCACAATTTTTAGAGGCTTTATTTCCCTTTAAATACAAGCTATCCTCCATAGGAATTATGCATTGGAATAGAGACTTGGGGAGCTTGTGAAGAGGCTAAGGTTTGGCCTTAAGCTTTCTTATGAGTTGGAGATTTAATTTGCTTAGTGTTGGGATTTTTTAGAGAGAACAAGCATAATTTCATCTTAATTTTCCGGATTAATACAAAACAAATATTGTGGTTTCGAGCTGTGGCTTTGCCAGGATACTTATTGTGTTATGTGGCTTTGATTATCTTCCTCTATTGATTATTGCTTGCTCTATGTTTATGGGCTTCCATTGTAAAGTGTAGAAGTAGATTCTTGTCTCTTTCTTTAGAAAATTTCAATAGCTTGTGAATCTATAGGATTTTCTATAGACTGGGAGAGCCATGTATCCCTTCTCGCAACTCTTTCCAAATAATTGTGAAATCGTGTGATAAAAACATGCATCACACTATTGTAAATGAACGTGCTTCTATTAGCATTTTATCCTCAACTTCTTGGAAAGCTTTGGGTTAACCTCAACTTGTGTTTGTTACTAATAATTTCTTGTCTTTTAACAGAAAAGCTAGTGAACCTTTAGGTATCCTTCCTCAGCTTCCTATTACCTTGGAAGGGAAAACTATCTATAATGATGTTATGGTAGTCCAAGGCCCCTTGGATTTCAATTTTCTCCTTTGGCGAGACTATGTCTATGCCATGAAAGTTTTCATGTCCACATTGTTGTAGTGTTTTCTTCTCAAAGATGTACGAAAAGAACCCACTTAAAATAATGGATAAAAAACAATCTCAACAATATAAATGGTTGTTGAACATTGTAGATTTGCAACAACTAATAGAAACAAAACCTGCCAAAGTCTAGATCTATGCCACAATCATAGTTAAACAGCAAAAAGGAAGAGTAATAACTCCAATCGTCCAATGGAGATGAGATATACAAAGAATAGTTTTATTATAACACCTGTGAAGGGAACAAATAAATGTTACTAGTCATGCTCTATGGGATGGGTTCTTGGCTATCCTCAAAAGTCTTCAACTTGTGTAGAGTCTCTCTCCTCTATAATGTGCAAACCCAGTGAAAATATGGTGTGCGATAATGAAAATAATTAGAGTTACAACAGTGAGTGCAACAATGAAAATAATCAAAAGTGAATAATGATTGGAAAACCCTTCTATTTATAACAAAATATTGATTTATCCTCGAATAATGATCAATAGTAAAATATTATTGATCACATTCTTCGAATAACCACTTGGAATATTTTATTATATTTGGTTAGGAGGGAAAAAGTATTTAAACTTTTATTTCGAAATAATAAATAAATAAATGATTTATTTATCATCTCAAGGAATTAGTTAAGGAATAATAAATAAATAAGGATTTGTTTAATTATTCCTAAAGTATTTAGCCAAATTTAACAAAGAATAATAATTAATTAGTGATTAATTAATTATTCTTAGAAAAAAATAAGATAATTAATGATTTATTTGTTTATTTTTCATGATGGGGTCAAATATGACAAGGAATAATAATTGAACAATGGTTTAATTAATTATTCCTAGAATAAAATTAAATAAATAGTGATTTATTTAATTATTGTTCATGGGTTTAACTATAAATTACTTAACAAAGGTGGTTTATTAAGTAATTTCTCAAAGTGAAAGCAATTTTACTATGGTAAATTGGCTTTACATGGTGTACTTCAATACATCTAGTAAATTAGGCCAGATGATCAATTTTTTGGTGATAACAAGTTCCCCCCCAACACATGAGTGTTAGGAGAAAAACGTATGACCGAAGTACGTTGTAAAGACATAGTCACTAGACAACACAGAGGAGTCGGAGAGAGAGATAAAGACCAATAAAGCTTAATTGATAGAGGATAGGGATAGAGGGGGTGAGACTAATGTAAGTCTCCTTTTATGTTGTTTGTACTGGACCTCAATGAGGTGGGGGAGGCATACCCATAGCCACCGAGATAACTTAGTAAAAAAATAATGGTGCGCCCAGAAACATAAAACTAAGCAATGAAGTACATGTTGAATGGTACATGACATGCTGGCATAATAGAGCCAGAAAATAATACAATGTGTCCCATATACATAATGCACCTGGAAAAATATGAGCCAGGACCTAATACAATAATATCTGAGTACATGAGATACAAAGTCCGTTCCCTTAAACATTAGTGGGAGGGAGGATAGAACAACCGGAGAAGCCCTGCTGAATAGGAAAGGGCTCTACAAAACTGAATGGATCATCTGAAGGAGACATGCATGCTATGAACATTGCGATCAGTAGGAACCAAACCCATAAAATCTAAAAAAGTGCATCTGAGGTTGTAGCATAATGGGAATGCATACAGGCATGTGGGGGACTACCTAAAGGGCCACCCCCTCGTGAGTTCTGAAACATCTCACACACACCCAGGAATCATTAGTACAATCTACCACATCATTGGACCATAGTGTAGGAATCACAAAAATGAAATGACCAAGTCAAAGCACAATAATGAGACCCTCTTCTTGATCTAAGGGGATGAACAAGGATGGAAGTTGGAACCAAGATACACTGCCTCTAGGCCATTCTTTTGGAATAAATGAGCTAATGTTGACAGAATAAGGCCCACAATAGGTGAGGAAATGAGGATCCTCAACTAAGGCGTGAGGGAAAATAGTAATGTGATCGATGAAATAATAATAGGGATAATGGAAAATGTGGGACTGAGGGACAAACAGATGACTTCCCTTGTCAGAGCATGAAGTGCATGGTTGACTTGGCAGTAACTGACTCAACTCTAGAAGGGATGGGGAAAGTATGACTAGAGGCCAAAATGGGAAACACAGGATGAACGATATGCAAATATGGATGGAATACTATGACATGATATAATGGGATGTGAAACAAACTCTAAGGATGAAAAGATGACTCATCATGGATGCTCTGAACAAGGGTGACTCAATGACACTACCACATAGACTAGGCCTAGTGGGGACCATCAAAACATGAGTAAATTATGGTTACTCATGATGAAAATTGACACGTGGTACGACAAGTATTAAGAGGAGGTGGACCTCAAAGTACAAGTGTCACTTTATGAAGAAATTCGATTTTGAGAGGTGACGAAGTGAACCTTCTTAGAAAATTAACTTCCTAGTGAAGCATCAAATCATCAAAAAATGAGGAAGACCCATTATAGTAATAAATGAGAGTTTTCCAATGGTGTTGACTATTTGTCAAACTGAGCTATGGTTTGGTCGCAATGGGTGAAATAAAAATTGCAGTTTTTCTATAAAAGGATGTTTTCCCTCCAATTTGAGAGAGGGAGAAGGCCCTAAATCATGTGCAGATCAAGTGAACAAACCGAACATCATAATCAGGATTTGCGATTTTTAGGAAAGTGGCCTTACTCATCTCAATAGGGCCTTAATGCTTCTTGAAACGATGGTTCTTGGTGAAGAATTAAGGGAAGAGGAAAATGAGAATGAACTACTAGAGGAGGTCTAGAATCATTCTCACCCACTAAGTCAGACATGGGGACTATGTGGACATAGAGTAGAATATTTGAAGATATGGTATCAAATATCTATGATATGCGATATGCATATGGCTTATCAGAGAGGTTAGTATGAAAAACTATCCAAGGAATGGGAGGATAATCAAACATACCTATATCAAGTGGGATCTAGGTCGAGACTTATGTTCATCAATTGAGAAGATGGCTAGGGGAAAACCATCATGCCCCCAAGCATGGGATGCTAATATGGTATGCAAAGGTGGGAATAGTTAGTGTCATTTATTTCATACTTCCATCAGTGATAAAAATCCTATTTTCATATCATATTAGGGTCCCATTCTAAATTTTTTTCCATTCCACTAGGTCGTCATGCAAAAATTTGGTCATTGAAAGTTGAATTAAGGTTTCCTTCCCTCCTTTTAGAAATTTACCCCTTATTGGCTCATTTCAACCTTGCTGAGTATCCATTGTTCATAAAGCTAATGAGATCATGCCATCACATCACTCATGTCATCTTGAAATTCAATCCTTCAAGGTTTCATTAGGTATTTTAAGGCTTTTCAAGGTTTCATTAGGTCATTAGTGTTTCCAAGATTCCAATAAAACTCCATTCCATTGTGTAAGATCGGCAAGTAAAGGGTGATCAAATAACATCTCGCGACCATGTGAAGATGATTTGTAGAGAGAAGTGCTTATTTCATCATGTAATTTTATGTTCGCTATATGTAATAAATATTGTTCCTAAGCTGCCAACTCAATCTCTAAATGCCAAATTCATTAAAGAAAAGTCAAATTCAAAGAGTTCTTAAAGAGCATCAAAAGATCAATTTGTCAAAGGAAATAGTCAATTGAAAGGGTAATGTCCCAAAAATTGAAGTGAATGCCAAAGGGAGTTAACTTTTCCCAAGGGTGTCCAAATCATCATTTTCCAAAAGCACTAAACCCTAATTTCCTCTCCCATTGAGCTAGGGTTGTCTATGGAATCAGAGACATTTGAGCATAGGAGGCCTAAGGGAGGTCATAAGAAATTATGAGGCCATTACAACTCATAAACATCATGTCTCCATCATTTTTCAGGAATTCATCCCAAGGGACAAATAATTTGCCACACATAGGGCCAGTTTTGCTTCCAAGTATGTTTCCAACCAAACAGAGATGAATTTTACAATGGTAAGAGAAGATTTTGTCCATAATATTCCATGGATGAAAAAACTCCTTCAGTTTTTACACAGGTGTTATGGTTTTGGAGAAATGTCAAAACTACAGTTGCTACAAGAGAGTTGATGCACTTCTGGAGCGACCTTGGGAAAATCAATGTTTCTCCTTGAGGGAGTGTACAAATGAATTTACTGATGGGTCACATGAAAACTAGGCATAAATATACTTCCAATGTGCTAGCATGCCCTCAATTTGGAGTTAAGGAAGACCTCCAAACGTTTCTTGCAAGATCACACTTCATTTTTGCACCCTCATTCTACACTTTTTGACCTGTCTTGGGAGAATGAACTTTTGGAGGGTCAAATCAAGTCCATTTTGAAAAATAATTTCATATTTGGAAACTAGATAGGATAAGCATCCTAATGAGATATTCTAGGCACAATTTTAACAGGTTTTGAGGAAATGTTGCAAATGGTGAATTATTTTTTTTTTAAGGCATTTTGAGCACAGTAAAAAGGTCAAATGTGCAACACCTAGGGTGTTCCGCTCTTTTTTGGAGCGTCTAATGAGAAAAAGGTCAACATAATTGGATTTATATTGATGCATCATATGACATGCACCCTATGCATTTTATAGGCATTTGGAGACAAACCAGTCAGTCAAAAAGGTCAAAAGCCATCTTTCTGCCTCCTTTCTGGCTTGGTCATCGGACATTTACCAGTCTCGGAAAATGAGCTCCAATTTGAAAAATAAAGATATTTCTAGGAAGTAGACATGAAGGGCTTTCCAAAAAGCCATCTTGGAGCAAATTGTGACACCAGGAAGTCACCCAAAAGTTATCCTGAACTTGGAGGGCACGTTTGACAAAGAGAGGGTGTGTTTGACAGTCTTCTCCAATTTTCTGAGTTTCTCTCCTATTTTGATTTTCACCTTGGAAAATGATGATTTTACCTATGTAAATGATTAAATTGGATGTAATTATCATGTTTTTACTATTACCTAGGGTAAATGCATTAGGTAAATCAAGTATATGATGTGTAATGAATCAGTTCACTTAAGATAGGAATGACTCACTTGGACCATCCTACAATTTAGCTATTAGTTCAAATTTTTGTGTAATATCTTCCTCACCTCATGGATTTGACCCCTGAGGATGAGGGGAAGTGGTTTTCATGTCTATTTTGTCCCTTTCTTCACCATATACAATGGTTGGATTCATTTGGATGTTTGGCTATTGATCAGAGACACTAGTGTAATCAGTATTTGGCAGAATTTAATTAATGAGTTGCAACAATTTTGGTGGAATACGTGGGTATGGAATTTTGACATAGTTTCTTCTTATGTTTCATATGTTTTATACTCCCATGTTTCAGTTCAATTCTATAATATGTTGATTTCAAGTGGATGAGCAGAATACATCATACATGCTCTGTTTTGGGGAAATCTTCATAGTTTGTAGATTTTCTTCATTTTAGAAAGAATACATGCTCGTCTTGCTATTTCTAGCACCTCACCAGTCTTATCCATCTCAATTAATAACCATAAAGTGTTTGAGTTCCTACCTACCTTGCTCCATCTTATATTTACAATAATGCCCTTATTTTCCCTAACCTAGTCTCTTTGATCTAATCCTCTTTCAACAACCCCAGCAAATCAAATTAAACAACCTCTACGCATCATATCTAGCCTAAAACCCTAATCTATCCAACCCTATTGGCTATGATTCTTTGGAGAGAGCCCTCTCCAGCTTGGTAGGGCTTGCTACCAAGTCAAAATATTGGTTTGTGGTTACCTCAACTGGACTCTTTCTTAGCCTTGGAGATTCGGAGGAGTGATAACATACTGGCTCCATTGCCATGGAATGAAATATTGATTTTCCCTGGGTGTACGAAAAAGTTTAGATATAATTTTTGATGGTGAACAATAGTTGGACACATAGGAAGCCTATATCATTCACATGGCAACTCCATTGACTAAAAGATCCAGAAAAGAAACACTTCATGGCGACTCCACTGCATTAAGATCAGTAGCTTGAAGAACTTTCAAGATGGGATCCATTGCAAGAAGGTGTTCTCCATTGAAAAGATATCACATTCCAGGTTTCCTAAATAAAATGCCTAAGGTAAATTGGCAAAGAAATTTGCTTATGTTCAAATATGTGAAAGGTTATGATGTTTCTCTTCATCTGGTGAGATTTCACATGCCTGCATGTGTGTAGATTAAAGATTGGTTTTCCTAAAGACTACCTGATGAAGATATTCATGGCCACTCTTGAGGGTGAAGCCCAATCATGGTATGAAAGTTTTCTACCTGCTTGTATTTATCGTTTAAAGGATTTTCATACCATGTTATTTGAAAGGTATAAAGAATCTTGTCCATCCTTGATATTAGTTCAAAACTACTGTAAACATGTTGATAGTTTTATTGAAAATATTGAGAATGTTTATGGAGATGATGAATAGACCATGGAAGCCCTATATCAAAATCCATTTGAGAAGCATAAAGAAAGCATAGAGGATACTTGTTAAGATTCTTAGGAAAGTTCACAGGAGGCTAAAGATCTTTTTACAGTTTAAAATCATCAAAGAAAAGGTCTTATTTTAGATCTGCTTGCAGTAGAAGATGGTATGAAGAAAAATCAAGTTCCAATTTCAGGTTGTGGTCAGGTCAAGTTGGCTATTCCAGATCTAGATTCATATTGTGATGATGAAGAGTATGTTGTTTCGAATCTCATGAGGGAGAGCTCTATTGTTGAGATCACCTTGAATAAAGAAAACGAAGTTATCGACCCATGTGTTCTCACCCCATAAGAACAAAGTCTTCAGAAGGAGGTAATCCAGTTCCTTTATGAAAAAGGAGATGGGATCTTTGGTCAAGTAAGTGAAAAATCTTCTTTGGATGCCTCTGTGGTAAATGATAGAAATTTCAGTTTTGAGTTTCAAGGACAATCTGAAGAAGCTAGTCACTTTGATATAGTAGCTTCCTCTTTGCTTGAAGATGAAGGAATTGCACATTTTGATAGTCAAAAGGAATCACATGAAATGAATCAACAATCTAATGAAAATTTATCTACTCCTTCATTGAAATTAATGAAGATATTCAACATCCTTGTGAACCTTTAGGAGGGAAAGAAGACAATAATTGTTTTAGAAAAAGAAAACAAAAAGTACTTTCTCCTCTATCTGAATATGAGATAGATCAACTCCTGAAAAGTCATGTTACATCCTGAGCTAATGTAGGCTTGCAGTGTTCACGTAGTCAAGAAGGTGTTAGAGAAACTTCTTCCACTTTTGAAAATGAGGACAGTGTTGAAATTAGATTTATATATTAGCTAACAGATATTTCTTTCTTTCATGAAGATGATAGGGTTGTCATGTTTGATAATCTTGAAGAATGTTTTCTGTTTAATAATGATTTAGATTATGAATTCGAGGAGTATGAGCATAAGAGAGATAGTATACCATAAATCAAGTCAGAATTTCTCATGCACGAGGAATTTACAGCCAACACTTAGATAGAAGAAGGTTATGCTTCCCTATGCCTTCTTATTAATCAACAACCAACTATTCTTTCAAATCAAAATGAAGGGAGTACTTGTATTTTTACTATTGGATCTCAAGAGAAGGTAATGCTTCAAGATTTTCAAGATCCTTTCGAAAGTCTTTTACAAGCATTGGATAAGATGAATGTTGTCTGGTTTATTAGAATAAGCCTAGGTTTCAGTTGTTATTGCGAGTTTCCTACATGTACATCGTTCTGCCTACTTGGGGAAAGTGAGAGTAGAATTTGAGTAATTAGCCATCTATTGTATTGGGTACATTGGAAGGCTCACTTCACATGATTGTACATATTTCTTCAGTAGGAAAGTGGTTGTCATTGGGATTTGAAGCCCTCAAATCTCGATGGTCTGCTGCCATTAATAAGCTTTGTAAGTACTTGTTTCAGTTATGTAAGTCTCGAATCATTTTTCAGTCAATTTCAAGTTAGTTTCAAGTCAGTTTGTGTCATTTGAGTTTTCAGCATTTAGTCATGTATTTCAGTTAATTTTTTGACCATATTGGCCCACATGGTTAGGAATTTTGTCTACAGTGTTCTTGACACTTCCAAGGAGTTTCCATCCCAATAAGGTCGATGTTAGTGTCAGTATTTTCATACTGCCATCAGTGATCAAAAATCCTCTTTTCATATCATATTAGGGTCCCATTCTAAAATTTTTGTCATTCCACTACGACGTCATGCAAAAATTTGGTCACTGAAGGTTTAATTAGGGTTTCCTTTACTCCTTTTAGAAAGTTACCCCTTGTTGTATCATTTCAACCTTGCTGAGTATTCATTGTCCATAAAGTTAATGACATCATGCCATCACATCAGTCATGTCATTTTGGCATTCGGTCCTTCAAGGTCTCATTAGGTCTTTTAGGTTTTTTCAAGGTTTCATTAGGTCATTAGGTTTTCCAAGGTTCCAATAAAACTCCATTCCATTGTGTAAGATCAGCAAGTAAAGGGTAATCAAATAACATATCTTCACCATGTAAAGATGATTTATAAAGAGAAATGATTATTTCATCATGATCTGATAATCACCCTATGAGTGACATCATCTAAATATTTATTGTTTAAAGGTATTATAGACTCATGTTCTGGTGTGTGTGTGTTCTATTTTATTAAAGCAATGGATATCTGGTCCAACATTCAGTGGAGGCCTTATTTTATTGTGCATTTAAGTAGAGAATTACAATACAGGGACTCAATGTGAGTTCTCCTGAAGCAGGTTTGCTTGGCAGGGTGGTTCTTGGATTCCCCAAGCCACTGGAGTACACAGACTCTTCTTCCTACCAGCTCTGTGACCTTCTGGTCTACAGTGGAAAGAGCCAAATGTGGTGCTCAGTCCAGACAAATTCCTCTATGGGATGGATTGAATCTCTCAAGCTCTCCGGTGCTCGATGCTGCTACTGGTCAGCTTAGCCCTTTGTCTCTTTTTGCTTTTTATTTATTGCCTTCTTTCTCTATGTATTTCATCCTCCTCTTGGGATTCTAGTCTTTCTTCATCTCTCGTACTATTCTCCGACTTGACTTGACTGTGTATTCTATCTCTGTTCATCGTTTTTAGTCACTCTAACTCATGCCTGTTCTATTCCTCATATGCCTCTGTCAATTCACCTTCTGCAGCTGCACTTGGAGTTCCCTGTTCGGCGTTAGCATGAACGCTTAGGGAGTGGCTACTTGTCCTCCTCTAAACAGCGCTAGCCCACTTCATCGGTTCGTTTCTTTAGTTACGTCATGGATGAAGTCTTTCCTCCACCGTGGTAGTCAAACGAATTCCAAATATTTACAAATCGTGGCGTATTCCTTCATCGATTCTGCTTCCTCCATCAGGCTTGATCTCAGCCATCCGATCTAAGGCCTGTAGATCCAATGCCATACGCACATCCCACACGGTTGAGTTGCTCGATTGATGATGCACGATCAATGACGGTTTTCTCTCACCTCCACTTTCCATGCATCGATCGTTGAGTGGGATCACTCTGCTTTCATCCAAAACTTCTTACCGTTTGAGGCACCCTGATCAATACCACCGGTTTCCAGGGCACGAGTCCTGCCTTTTCACATTTAGTACTTTTTGCCTTTTTGCCTGTGGTTCTCTGGCCCCTGACGCGACTGAGTGCTTAAGGCTCCTCCATTTTGGCCTTGTTCACCCAGCGATGCGCGATTAGCACTAAGCTGCTAATCGTGCATCAAAATCCACCTCCTTTTCTTGATCTAGGGCTCCCAAGGGCTACTTTGACCTCCTACACAATCTCCATGGGCCTCGGTCAGCGCGCTTTGATCGAGGTCCTCATCATTCCATGGCTGCCATTGCCACTGGTTCAGGGGTGTTTTTTATCACTGTTTTGGAATTTTTACAGATTTATCCTGACCTGATACAGCCATGGTTGTTTGACAATTCTTGATGTATCCGATTCGGATCATGGCCTTCCCATTGAAAAAAAGTTTTTGGACCACCAAAAGTTGGTTTTCTTTCAAGCATCGACTAAGTGAGGATATTGTTATCTCACTTGTCCAATCTCAATCCACTTTGCATTGCTTGGTTTCGAACCTTTGAGTCCAATTCTGAGGTACTCAACATCTCCTCTACACGTCGTCCTCACCTTCCTGTCCAATATTGTGTCTTCCTGCAACTCATTAAGATATTCAGGTAGCAGGTCATCAATAAAAGGCAATTGACCTTGCTCTTCAGGATCCTCAATTATTGAAGGTTCAAACAATCTCAAGCAATCTGCATTTACGACTAAGTAGATGTGCATATAAGCTGGTAGATCAAGGTGAAAATCATTTTACCAATCTTCTCAAGTATCCTAAAAGGTCCATACCTGATAGGCTTTAGCTTTTTACCTTCACCTTGCATTCTTTCCTTGCTGATATATACCCAGACTTGGTCTCCAACTTGAAAACTATGCTCCATTTGAGGCTTGTCATGCCTAGCCTTGTATTTGGCTTGGCTCTTTTCCAACTGTTCCTGTACTACCTGGTGGATCCCTTGGATCTATTAAATGAACCTAGTTTCCTTGTCCACATCACTATGTCCATCAACCATGGTATCTTTACCAAAGACAAAATCCAAAGTTGACCTTGATATGAACCCAAAACAGGTCTCAAAAAGAGATCTTTGTGTAGAAGAGTGTGTGGCTTTGTTATAAGCATGCTGCACATAACACAAATGTTCATCCCAAAGCTTAGGATGTTTGCTGCAATATCCCCTGAGTAACTGTATCAATGTCCTGTTAACTACTTTTGTCTGGCCATTGGTTTGTGGATGAAAAGCTATGCTTTTCTTCAGTTGGGTGTCCATCAACTCCCACAGACTTGACCAAAACTTCCCCACAAATCAGGTGTCTCGATCAGATACAATAGAAGTGGGTAATCCAAAATGAACCCATACATGTTCAAAGAATAATTTTGCAGTTTTTTCAGCTGTAATTTGTTTATTACAAGGCATCAAAATACACATTTTGTTGAACCTATCCACAACTACATATAGATAATCATGACCTTTCCTAGATTTAGGCAGTCCTCCAACAAAATCCATGGAAACACTTTTCCAAGGGTGAGAAGGAACTGGCAAAGGAGTGTACAAGCCTAGTTTTTGATTTTTGGGCTTGCTTTTAGCACACATAGTACACCCTCTTACATATCTAGAAACTGTCTCATTCATTTTCGGCCAATAACAAAATCTTTGCAGTTGTGCAACTTTTTACTTACCCCAAAGTGACTTGATATCAGAGAAGTGTGTGCCTCTCTAATTATCTTTACTCTCTCTATTTGTGGAATGCAGAGTTTCCCACAATGGTATAAGAGTTGTTCCTTCACATGATTGTCCAATTCTTCTACCTTTTTGCCTTGACTCAAAGTTGCATATACATCTTTAAAGTCCATGTCCTAAGCATATTGTTCTATGTAGCTTTCATGCAGCACAAAATTATGCTTAAGTATGGTAGATGCATTTATAGTGGGTCTAGATAACATGTCTACAACTTTTTTGTGTATGCCCTTTTTATATCTGATGACTAGATGAAACTGTTGTAGAAAACCCATCCATCTATAATGCCTTGATTGTTGCAACTTAGTTTGGGAGTGTAGATATTGAAGTGGCTGATGATCAGTATGTATTATCGTCTCTTTTCCCATTAAGTAATGTTTCCACTTTTTCACACTCTGAACTAATGCATACAATTATTTATCATATGTAAGATAGTTAACTACTGCAGGATTAAAAGTCTCAGAATGATAACATATGGGTTTACCGTGCTATGTCAACATTACTCCCATGGCATAGTCACTGGCATCTGTTTGGATTTCAAACGGTCTTTGTAGATCAGGCAGTGCTAATACAGGTGTTGTACTGATATTTTCTTTCAAGGTGTTGAAGGATTTCTGATGTTTGCCTCCCCACCAAAACACCTTGTTCAATCCTGTCAAAGCATGTAAGGGAGCTGCAATTGAGGAAAATTTAGAAATGAACTTCATCCAATATTGTGCTGCTCCTAAGAAGCTTCTCACTTCTGTAGCAAACTTGGGTTTAGGCTAGTTTACAATGACTGCCACTTTAGAGGGATCTATTTTCAATTCACCGCCCCCTACTATATGACCCAAATAATTAGAGATGTTTTGCCAAATTCACATTTCGAGAGTTTAACATAAAGTTTTTCTCTTTTCAAAACATCTAATGTCTGCTTAACATGCTTTAAGTGTTCTTCCCATGTTTTACTAAAAATCAAAATGTCATACAGATACACAATAACAAAATCATCAAGAAAAGGTCTGAGTACTTCATTCATTAATCTCATGAAAGTAGCAGGAGCATTGGTCAAGCCAAAAGGCATAACCAGCCACTCATACAATCCCTGCTTTTTTTAAAAAGTAGTCTTCCATGCATCTTGCTCTGCAACTGTAAACTGATGGTATCCACTGTGCAAATCTAGCTTGGTGAAATAAACAACTTCCTTCAATTGATCTAAAAGATCATCTATGCAAGGAATGGGATAACGATTTTTGATTGTTATCTTATTCAGTGCTCGGTAGTCAATGCACATTCTCCACAAGTCATCTTTCTTTCTCACCAAAACGATTGGTGACCCACATGGTGATGTGCTAGGCCTGATGAACCCTTTCTTGAGCAACTCCTGCACCTTCTTCTTGATTTCAGCATACTCTAAAGTAGACAACCTATACATCTCAATGTTAGGTAAGGGAACACATTGCTACAAAATAATATCATGTACTATTTCCTTTTTGGGTGGCAGACCTTTAGGTTCCTGAAACAGGACATCATACTCTGAAACAATTTTTTCTATATTAGCTTGCTACTGAGCATTACAACCCTCAAATACATTGGTTTTATCAGGTTTCTTTTCCTTTACAACCATTAGTAAGAATTGTTTGCATGAATTTATCATTCTTTTCATCTGCCCAAAATTTATGAGTATAATTATTCTTGAGCTTGTGAGCTCTTACAAAGTATTTGATTCCATATTTAACAAATAGATACTTGTTCTTAGCTCTATAGAAAATAGCCTTTCTATCACACAAGTAAGGATTTGCTAAAACGACTCAACATATATCCAAAGGAATTATGTCTAACTCAACCTCATCTACAAATGTTGACCCAAAAGAAAACTTGAGTTTACACTGTCTAGTCACTTTTAGTTGTGCTTTATCATTCAACCATCCTAATGCGTATGGTTTCTTGTGAGGTGTAGTTGCTAATCCAAATTTATTTACAATTTCTTCAGAAATCAAATTTACTTGTGGGCCACTATCAAACAAAGTATCAATCTTTTGATGTTTGGAAATAACTTGAATATGAAAAAGCTCATGTCTTTTTCTCTCATGTTCTTCATCAATAATAGTTTGAGCAGAATTACTAGTAGATGCTTCAGAATTCTTACATTTTATACCTGTGGATGAAATGATTGTTACATCTCCCGAGTTTGACCCCAAATCTTTCTGAATAGCTGCAACGGTCTTCTTCTTCTTGCCCTCAGACTTCTTAGGTCTCAGCTCTAGATGCAAAATCCAACGGTGCTCATCATCATGCCCCTCCTTTTTACAGTGAGTGCATGAAGCTTTGCCTTTCTATGCAGTGTTAGCCTTCCTTGCTTTCCACTTCTTCTTTATTTTCTCCTTTCTCTTGCTTACAGTGGGTTGGGATGATCCCCAAACTTCTAGATTTCCATTCTTTCCTCTAGCTTCTAAATGAGTAGCTTGTACATATACCTCATCTATAATAGTGGGATTAAACATGAGGATGGTTTGCCTCATGTAGTTGTGTAGACTACCAATGTACTTCAGAAGAGTCTCTGGTGAGTCTAATGAGATACCCAAAATCAATTTCCTCTTTTGAAACTCTTGAGTATACCCTTGCACACTTTTCCCTTTCAACTGCCGAAGAGTATGCCAACTCATCATGGCTTGTTGTATGTAGGCCAATGGATAGAACTGATTTTTTATTGCAGCAACAAATTCACTCTAGGCAGAGATGGTCTTACCATGTTTTTTCATATTAGCTTGGGTTCTGCCTTCCCACCAAACCAAGGCAGTGCCTCCTAGGTGTAGGCTTTCCAGCTGAATGTTTCTCTTGTCTGAGTTGATGTTTTGCAGTCTATAATACACATCAATTTGTCTAATCCAATTGTCCAACTTTTCAACGTTTAGCTTTCCATCATATATAGGAAAATAAAATTTAACATCTAGCTTAATCAAATATGCTTTCTTATTATGCACAGGGCTATTAGGAGGTGTGAGAAAGCTTTCCTCTTTCCCCTTTCCTTTTGAGTGGTCATGGGAATGAGACTCATCTTCTTCTTTATCTTGTTTAGAACCTGATGAATCTTCATCCTTATGCTTTCTAAATTCCCTATACATTTCTTCTACCATAGACTTTATAGCTAGGAAACTCTCTATGAATTGAGGGTCTAGCCCCAAAGGACCTTCCTCTGACATTGTCTTCCGAGGATAGACTCTCGCAATTTCAGGATTAGTTTTTGACCAACTCTCCTTCTCTTAGTTTGAGCTTTGATCTCGTGAGCATTCAATAGCTAAACCAACACAAGCTTGTCTATCCTTACAGCCTAAAGCTCTGATACCACTTGATTTGATAATCAACCTACCAGTGACATCAACTAAAGATTTATTGTTTAAAGGTATTACAAACTCATGTGCTGGTGTGTGTGTGTTCTGTGTTATTGAAGTAATGGATCAATCAGATTGCCAATACATGGACAATAAAATGGAAAGACAACAGAGAAATATAGTAAGAAAACACAAAGACATAAGAATTTTAATAAGGAGTTCACCCTATTCTCTAGGGCTACATCTCCGGTCCAGCTTTCAGTGGTGGCCTTATTTTATTGTGCCTTTAAGCAGAAAATTACAATAAAGGGACTCAATGTGAGTTCTCCTGAAGTAGGTTTGCTTGGCAGGGTGGTTCTTAGATTCCCTAAGCGACTGGAGTATACAGACTCTTCTTCCTACCAACTATGTGACCTTCTGGTCTACAGTGGAAAGAGCCAAATGTGGTCCTCAGTCTAGATAGATTCCTCTATGGGATAGCTTGAATATTTTAAGCTCTTTGGTGCTCGATGTTGTCGTTGTTCAGCTCAGCCCTCTGTCTCTTTCTGCTTTTGCTTTACTACCTTCTTTCTTTATGTATTCCATCCTCCTCTCGGTATTATGGTCTTTCTTCTTCTCTCGAACTGTTCTACGACTTGACTTGACTGTGTATTCTGACTTTGTTCGTAGTTTTTAGTCATTCAAACTCATGCCTATTCGGTTCCTCATCTGCATCTGTCAATTCACCTTCTGCAGCTGCGCTTGGAGTTCCCTGTTTGGTGCCAGCATGAACACTCAGGGAGTGGCCACTTGTCCTCCTCTAAACAGCGCCAGCCTGCTTCTTCAGTTCGTTTCTTTAGTTACGTCGTGGATGAAGTCTTGCCTCCACCATGGTGGTCAAATAGATTCCAAATATTTACAAATTGTAATGTATTCCTTCATCAATTCTGCTTCCTCCATCAGGCTTGATCTCAGCCATCCGATCTAGGGCCTCCAGATTCGATGCCATACACACATCCTACACAGTTGACTTGCTCGACCGATAACGCGCGATCAATGATGGTTTTCTCTCACCTCTACTTGCCACATGTCGATCATTGAGTGGGATCACTCCGCTTTCATCCAAAACCTCTTACCATTTGAGGGTGTGCTGATCAATACCACTGGTTTCTGGAGCGTGGGTCCTGCCTCTGCACGTTTAGCACTTTTTGCCTTTCTGCCCTCGGTTCTCCAGCTCCCGACGTGATCGAGTGCTTAAGGCTCCTCCATTTTGGCCTTGTTCACCCAGTGATCACGCATCAAAATCCACCTCCTTTTCCCGATTCGAGGCCCCTAGGGGATACTTTGACCTCCTGCGCAATCTCCATGGGCTTCGATCAACACGCTTTGATTGAGGTCCTCGTTGTTCCATGCTGGTTGCCATTGCCACTAGTTCAGGGGTGTTTTTGATCGTTTCATTGGAATTTTTAGAGATTTGTCCCGACCTGATACATCCATGGTTCTTTGACAGTTCTTGATGGTTCTAATTCATATCACATCATGTAATTTTAGTTCACTATATGTAATAAGTATTGTTCCTAAGCTTCCAACTCAATCTCTATATGCCAACTTCATTAAAGAAAATTTAAATTCAAAGAGTTCTCAAATACCATCAAAAGATCAATTTGTCAAAGGAAATAGTCAAGTGAAAGGGTAATGTTTCAAAAATTTAAGTGAATGCCAAAAGGAGTTGTCTTTTCCCAAGGGTGTCCAAATCATCATTTTCCACAAGCACCAAACCCTAATTTCCTCTCCCATTGAGCTAGAGTTGGCTTTGGAATCAAAGACATATAAGACGAGGAGGCCTAAGGTGGGTCATTTCAACAATTATGAGGGCATTACAACTCATAAACATCATTCCTCCATCATTTTTCAAGAAGTCATTCCAAGGGAAAAATCATTTTCCACACATAGGGCCAGTTTTTTCTTCCAAGTATGTTTCCAACCAAATAGAGATGAATAGTACTAAAATGACAGAGGATTTTGTTCATAATATTCCAAGGATGAAAAAAATCCTTTTGTTTTTACACAAGGTGCTATGGTTTTGGATAAATGTCAAAAAAACAGTTGCTACAAGAGAGTTGTTGCACTTCCGGAGTGACCTTGGGAAAATCAATGTTTCTCCTAGCGGTAGTGTCCAAATGACTCGTTTGATGGGTCAATTGATAACTAGGAAGAAACATCTTTCGCATGATCATCACCTCAATTTGGAATTGAGGAATACCTCCAAACATTTCTTTCAAGATCACACTTCATTTTTTCACCCTCATTCTGCACTTTTTGACTAGTCTTGGGAGAATGAACTTTTGGAGGGTAAAATCAAGTCCATTTTGAAAACTAAAGGCATATTTAGAAACTAGACAAAATAAGATTTTCAATGAGCTACCCTAGGTGCGATTTTGATAAGTTTTTAGGAAATGGTGCAACTGGTGAAGTGATCTGTGTTTTGAGGAATGTTTAGCATAGGTACTATGCTCTTTTTGGGGCATATAATGAGAAAAAGGTCAACATAATTGGATTCAAAGTGATAATTACATGCACCCTATGCATTTTCTAGGAATTTGGAGATAAACATGTCAGTCAAAAAGTTCAAAAACCACCAAAATCCCACCTTTCTGCCTCCTTTCTGGCTTGGGCGTTGCACGTTTATCAGTCTTGGTAGATTGAGTTTTTGATAGGGAATCCAATTTGAAAATTGAAGACATTTCTAGAAAGTAGACTTGAATGTATTTCCAACAAGCCATATTATAACAAATTTGGACACCGAGAAGGCACCCAAAAGTCGTCCTGAACTTGGAGGGCGCGTTTGACAAAGAGAGGGCGTGTTTGACAAAGAGAGGGTGTGTTTGATAGTCTTCTCCAATTTTCTGAGTTTCTCTCCTGTTTTGATTTTCACCTTGGAAAATGATGATTTTACCTACGTAAATGATTAAATTGGATGTAATTATCATGTTTTTACTATTACCCAGGGTAAATGCATTAGGTAAATCAAGTAGATAAGGTGTAATCAATTAGTTCACTTAAGATAGGAATGAGCCACTTAGACTATCCTACAATTTAGCTACTGGTTTAGATTTTTGTGTAATATCTTCCTCACCTCATGGATTCGGCCCTTGAGGATCAGGGGAAGTGGTTTTCATGTCTATTTAGTCCCTTTCTTCACCACAGGCAATGATTGGACTCAGTTGGATGTTTGGCTATTGATCAGAGACACTAGTGTAATCAGTATTTGCCAGAATTTAATGCATGAGTTGCAACTATTTTAGTGGAATACCTATTGTATGCAATTTTGACATAGTTTCTTCTTATGTTTCATGTGTTTGAATGTTTTTTACTCCAATGTTTCAATTCAATTCTATGATATGTTGATTTTAAAGTTGGTGAGCAAAATACATCTTACATGCTCTGTTTTGGGGAAATCTTCATAGTTTGTCCATTATCTTCAGTTTAGAAAGAATACATACTTGTCTTGCTCTTTCTAGCACCTCACCAGTCTTATCCATCTCACTTGATAACCTTACAGTGTTTGAGTTCCTACCTATCTTGCTCCATCATATGTCTACAATCATACCCTTCTTTTCCCTAACCTAGTCACTTTGACCTAATACTCTTCTAGCAACCCCACCAAATCAAATTAAACAACCTTTGCACATCATATCTAGCCTAAAACCATAATCTATCTAGACCTATTGGTTTTGATCCTTTGGAGAGAGCCCTCTTTGGTTTGGTAGGACTAGCTACCAAGTTAAAATATTGGTATGTGGTTACCTCAGCTAGACCATTTCTCAGCCTTGGAGATCTATAGGAGTGATAACATATTGGCGACGTTGTCGGGGAATGAAAGATTCATTTTCCCTGGGTGTATGACAAATTTTAGATCTAACAGTTGATGGTGAACAGTTGTTGAACACATAGGAAGGTGTTGACAATAATACTAAGAGGGGGGGGGTGAATCAGTATTATCTTATTCTTTTACCTAATCTTTCTTATTTATACTTTGGATTATATTTGCATACCATAAATAATGAGCATGAATAAGAAAAGCATACAGTCACATCAAAGAACAACAGATATAAGGTGGAAACCCAATGTGGGTGAAAACCACCTGCTGCAATATGTCTCTATCTTCTTTCAAATTAGAAACTCCTTTTACAATGGTCTTGTACTGGTGTAGTCCTTTACCAGTACGCAGGCTGCAACCTGCAGAGGGCTACAACTCTCTCTCGTTTTCCAGTCTCTCCTGGAAGGGAGCTACAACCCCCTACTTCTTTTCAAGGACCACTTTTCATAAATTTTCAAACTGGATCCATATACATCAAATGATCATCAAGTACATGTAAGTTATATAGCCAACTACAATAACCAGATCAACAGTAACAGAACTGAACCCAGAACACCTTATCAACAAGAAAAATTCAACCAACAGAAGATCTTAACACAGATACGCAATTTTCTTCTTACTGGCCTGTGTCGCTACGCATTTCACCCTCTGCTTCTCTGCGTATACCCGCAGAGTTACTTCTGCTGTACTGCGTGGCCACACACTGCTCCTTTCCCTGATCTGCGTACAGTACGCACCCAAATGTACTATCGCGCCGCGTACTGTCACCGCAGGTACGCACCCAAAAATACTGTCGCGCCGCGTACTCAAACAGCAAGCATGCACCTGAAGCACTGACGCGTTGCGTAGCCACGCACTTCACCTTTGTCGCCTCTGCGTACCCACGCACTGCACCTTCGTCTCTTCTACGTACCCACGCACTGACACTTTGTTGCCTCTGCGTACCCACGCGCTGCACCTTCGTCTCTTCTGCATACCCACGCACTGACCCTTTGTTGCCTCTGCGTACCCACGCACTGCCACTGTTGATCACCTGCGCACTTCTGATTAGGGAAAAAATACAATCAGATACTCAGATCTGATCTTGCCCTCGAGAAATCACGCTTCACAGATTCGCTTTCAACTTCTCTTCGATAGATCAAGCATTTTAAACCGAGAACCCAATAGATCAAATCTTAAGATATTCAATACTCAAAAGATACCCAACCCAAATGATCTCCTTAGCTTTATATAGGCAAGCTCTTCCTCAAATCAAGGATCATGGGGCTCAATAATAATAATAAAATAAACAATACCACGGGCCAAAACCATGATAACCCAATACTGTTGGCTAAATACCATGAGAAACCCCACGTGTGGGCGCTTAACTGCCTTGGAATGTGTGCACTGGGGTACGCACCCCATGAATGGCTGACCCGCGTATTTGGACGCGGTCCCTGCACGGTATAGCTGCGGGTACGCACCTCCTGAACTGTTCTCCTGCGTACTTCTTTATTTTTCATCAAAAATGAGAGCCATGCCATGGGTGTTGCCATCAAGTACAACATCTGAAACATATAATCATACCAGAACCATAATGCCAACAAAAGTCTCCCACTCTGGAACAAAATTCAACACCCAATGCCGCATATAGAGGCTAGTTGCTGCAAAAAAGTAGGGTCATCCTTCAAATATGCTATCTTTGTCATCAATATTTGTAAACACCATGGTGAAGAATCCCTTTCACCCTAGATGAAGATCGATGTTGCCTTTGGGTTTCCAATGATACTCAATCCATGTCTGTAAAGACTTTTCAGTGGGCCATAATCGCATGAATTTACATCTTATGGCGTAAGTCTCCATATGTTCCCTGTGCTCCTACAGTGTAGGATTATTTAACATTACTCTAGGAGTGATTTCCATTTTGGGTCTGCAAGGTCCTTTTCGTTTATTTTCCCTTGTTCCCTGGTTTTTGTCTTGCTCCTCCTTGTCCTTTGTGCTACTATTTTCCTTGGACTTGGCCCCATCTACCTCCTTTTCATTATTTATTTTTTCTTCCTTCTCAGATCCTTTGAAATTATCCAAATGTGACTTGCCTCTGCTGGAAACGACATCTTTGTAGGAGGGAGTGGATCTCCCTCCTCTGCGACCCTCCATTAGGATCAAAGTCTGAAACTCTTAGAAACCCTGTGCAACTTTCGTCCTCTATTCGCCAATCTCGTCACTCCCCATAGAAACTTGTAATAGTTAACTAAGTTAATTTTACTTAACTAACTTAGGAATTTTGAGTTGGAAGTCTTTTGGAAGTCATGTATATGTTCTCCCTAAGTTTTAGGGGTCCAATATGAGTTTAATTGTGAGTTGTAATTAGATAACTCAGTTTACAGAGTTATGGTCAGTGAAATTAGTTCCAACCTTTTTCTGGAACTAATAGAGAGTTAAAATATAGTTGGTGCACTAGTGCATCCACAAGTGTCACTCTAGTTAACTGAAGGTTCCCTCATCAGAAACTCATGCATGTCGATTCTGAGAAAGACCCAATTGACACTAGAGTGCATGGACATTGTAATATAAGTTGTGTGATTTACTGAGTTGTAAATATCATGCATGAAATAAGAAAAGAACCTATGATTGGATTGCTTAGTTTTGGAAGCATGAATTCCCTTTAAATATGGTCTATTGATCCTAGGAATTACACAAGATATTAGGGGCTTCGAGATCTGCTGAATAGGCTATGGTTTTAGCTTGTGCTAGCTTGTGAACTAAGAGAGTTGAGCATACTTGTGTGGAATTGTTATAGTGAGAACAAGATTTGCATCTTCACTCATATTTCTGATATAAGAAATATAGATGTTAGGGGTTTCGAGAGGTCACTTTCCCGAGAAAAATATTATGTTATGTGCCATTGATTTATCTTCTTCTTGTTCATATTGTTTTCATCGATCTATTCACTACTGCTAGTTGAAAATAGAAGTATATTCTTGTCTTTTTCTTTAGTACATTGCACGACCTTGTTAATTTATAGGATTTTCTACACAATGGATATGATAAAGGATCAAAATATTTTGAAAAAAAATCATTTTAAAAGAATTTGAACCAATTTTTTTATATAAAAGTAATTTAGGTCCTTCCTTTAAAAAAATAAAATCAACATTGTCTTATGATTATTTGTGCTGATTGAATTTCAAAGGAACTTGTGCCCAATATCCCAAGGAAAGTGTTTCTTGAATTTTCACGCCTTTCTTGCTTTTTGACTGATTTTCACACTCTAAAATGACTTTTGTACGATTCTTTATTTTAAGTGTGGTGTTTCATCTTCTGAGAGATATCTCTATGCAATATGGTAGTGCATTTTCTCATCGTTCGATATAAATTATTTGTGACACCTTCGAGTTCTATAAGTCAATCTCGTCTGTCACACCTTTTCTCTATTTAGTGGTGCAAAACTGTGTCTCTCTTGTCACACTTTACAAAATAAAGTACAACTAGATCGTCTTGACATTGAGGTCCTCACGACCTTTGCTATTCTCTATAATGAAATTATACTCTCCTTGTAGTCTTACACAACCTTGTGCTCTGATACTATTGTAACCCTAGAGAAAACATCTAGGTGAGAGGAGGTTAGTGCCTAGGACATCTATACAAAAAGATAATAAATATTCCTTGTTGTCCCATTATGATTATTTAGAGATGATTTTCACTAGTAATGCAGAGGAAAAATTCTTGAAATAGAAATACTTCTCTGGATGGCCTCACTGACTATGAAAATAAATTAAAAATTGTCGCACAATAAGACATGGAGAAATGTAAGGTTTAGAACAAAAGGTTGCAACTATAGGATATTTTATTTAAACCTTAGCAGAATCCGTGAGAGACTTAGAGAATGTATGTATGTGTGGAAAAATGGAGCTCTATTTAAGGTTATTTGTTTAAAATTTACAGGTATTATGAGCAATGTAAATTTGTATTATAAAACTAAGTAGTAACTTCATCACATTTTTCCAAAAGAAGAGGAAACAATAAATGAATTACAATAGCAGGAAACACATATCATATCCAACAATTAGTTTGGAATCATCTAGGAATATTTTATTAAACTCAAGAAAAGATATTACATTACACAACAACCTTTTCTCCTTCTGTAGTCAAAATTTGGAACCCCAAAAATGGTTCTCCAAAGTCTTTTGTAGTGACATTAGAAAGATGATAGTTATAAAAGTTGTTAAGTGCCATAAACTTTTTAAAATATTTTAAAAGCTACTTTAAGCCCTATTATTTTCTCCTAAGGACGTAAACTTTAAAACTTAAGATATATTGACTTAAAATCATAATATAAAATCTCTTTTGAAATATTTCATGAAAGAAACTATGTGGTTCATTTCCATTGCATCACTTGTGATTCTTGAGTAGGCTCGCCAGTAAAAGGTCTAGTGTCAACAACCTCACTCAGTGACATCAATGCTCTGCACTTTTACCATATTGGTAATTCTAAACTTGGGAACTTGATAAACCTAACATGAGCCATCCTAGAATTGGTAATTCGGCTATAGGTTGGTTTCTTTATGAAGAGGGTTTTGACTAACCATAACAATTGAAAATATCTCTGAAAATAATTCAAAATGGTAGAGCCCTTCAATATTATTGTTTTCTCATGTGAAGAATCAATCTTAATTTTTTCCTTGACGAACAATGTCTGATATGTCTCTTGGGGGAGTAGATTACTTTTTTGATCCAAACATGAGGGCAATCTTGCCCTAGTCCTTTTATCAAAGTATGTATTAAATTTCAAAAGATATTTCTTGATTTCTCCCAACTTTGCCTCTATATTTTTTCTATAAATATCCTTCTATATAATTTTTTTATTTTATTTCTAGAACAATAGTTATTTTGTCTTTAATCTCCATAGTTCTCAATTCTTGAGATGATTGAGAACTATGAAAATCAATAATTTTCTTTTCGATTTTGGCACTTCATTGGGATTTTTATTTACTAGAAGAAATGATCACTTCTAAACTTGTAACAATGTTTTTTTCCTCTTCCATAATCAACATATAGTCCCATATTACTTTCACCTATTGAATGATGCCATTCCAAATCATCTCTCTAACCTTTATCATACACATATTTCCTTTAATCTTCTCCTTCAGTTCTTTGATCTCATCACATGTTGTCTGATAGTTTTTTAGATGTTTTGATGCACTTTCCTTTTCCATATTTAAATGTCTCTCTTTAATCTTCAAATTCTCTTTACTGCCATCCATACTCTTCTAGATTTTCTTTGTTTCATCCTCTAAAATATTTAATTCTCTCATGGCTGTGGTAGTTTATGAGTAGGGTCTTCAGAATCTGGTCGCACAGAAATTGTGCACACATGAGTCTTTATTTTATGTTGCAAACTTGCATTCAATTCTTTCAAAGTGGCCACTTCCTTATTCATTTCAACTAATTCCAGAGTTATGAGTTCCTTGTCATTTTCAACTTGACCCACTTCTGGATCCATAAAATGTTCAACTGCAAGTAGCTTCAACTTCTTCCTCAATACTTGAATCTATGATTTCACCTCATGAAAAATATTTTGAGCAATAGATTTATATTTTTGGTTTACTCCAATATTGTCAATTAAATTCCTAAGTTCCTCATTATGGGTATGAAAATCTCTAGAATTATCTTTTCTAATTTTAATTGATTGATCACCTTCCAAAATAAAGCTTCTTCTTTATCTATTGCCAATGTTACATTGCTTAAATCACTGTAAATAAGTTCCCCAATTTTCCTATGTAGATTGATTTTGTAAGGCAATGGAATATCCTTTGCATCCATAATTAAGTTTACAATTTTGAATCCTGCTACAAAAGAAACTATCAAAGCATAACAATGAGAAAAAATAAAGTTTGAGTTGCTTTCTTTATAAATCCATGGCTAACAGTGATCTGGTATGATACTCTGATATTGATTCATCTTTAAGATGAGAAGCCACATTCTCCCTAATATTTTAATTATTCTCTTCAAAATGTTTGTATGAATCCTTCAAGGAATTTATAGAGGCTCGTTCAACTTCTTCAAGAATAAGAGAAGAAGGTGTGCATCTCACTTCTCCTAACTGTAATTGAAAACCAATTGAAGAATAGGAAATTTCTACCTCACATTTAGATTCCTTTCCCTTTCCATGTAATTTTGATTTCTTGGAAGTGTGGCTGGTTTCTTAATATAGATCAATCATCTTTTAAATTCCTCTCATAAATCCTTTCTCTGCAGGGTGGAGAGTTTCAACCTCCATCCCCTTTTGTGCTTCAAATTGACCACCATTAGAAAAAAAAATTATCTCAGGCCTTAATTAATGAATGTATGGAGCATAGGAATTCTCCACACTTATTCTTGAAATAATTTGATGACGATCATAGGAAATTTGTCTCCTTGCTAAAAGTAGATCTCTTGAAGCATTTTATCCACCTCCTACATCACCTGTCTATTGTTTATAATAAAAGGCCCAACAGTTTTGGGAAATTTGAAAAAATGCCCCTTCTTTGCAGGTACAAAATGAATTTGATCTGCATTTAAAATTTGTCTAATGAATTCTAGTGCAATTAGACTAATTGGTACAAAATATGGGAGTCTATAAGGGGAAAATCTAATCCATACAATCTAATTTCAACAAAATCTACAAACTAAAACTAGTGTCCTACTTTGACATATTTGTTGCGGTGTAAAAAGGATTGGGCTTTTGGCAAGAGGAATGGTGGAATTTTTTTTTAGTGATAGATGTTGGCATTATGATACATATGTTGTACTTGATGGAAACCCACTCACCTCAGATGATAAATTATAGTGCAGCAAAGTTATTTTCTGGTTCACAGACTTTGACACAGAGAAAAGTTCACGGACTTTCATGCAGAAAAAAGTTTGTTTCATGAAGATAAAATTTCATGCACTTTCATGAATAGAAAAGTTCCTTTCATGTAGATAAAAGTTCATGCACTTTCATGCAGAGAAAAGTTCCTTTCACGTAGAGAAACGTTCACGCATTTCATGCAGAGAAAAGTTCCTTTCATGAAGAGAAACGTTCACGCACTTTCATGCAGAGAAAAGTTCCTTTCATGCAGAGAAAAGTTGACGCACTTTCATGCAGAGAAATGCGCACACACATGGGTAATATTATGCTTGGTTCATGGCATTAGTCCGATAGTTCTTGATCCTATGGTATTGGTCCATGGTATTGCATCGAAAAGTGTTGATCCCAAGTATTGGGTCCATGGTATTGAATTGTTATGGTTTCCGTGGTATTGTGAAAGGACTAAGGCTATAAAAGAGGAAGGAGATCACTTGGCAAGGCATCTTCTAACTTATTGAATATATGATAAAGTGCTAGATCTGGAATACTTTGATTGGGTTATGGTGCGGATCTGGATCTGAATGAATAAGGAACCTGAGTGCAAGGAGAAGGATAAGTTCTATTGATGGGACAAAATCGTAAGGCTGGAATAGTGGTATCTCTATATGATTTTGATCTGTGATATGTGGCTCATGCTTGATCTATAAATCTGATAATCTGGGTTAACTAATATCTGAATGTTTCAAAGAATGAATTTATAGATCTATACGCAGGTTTCTGAATTCTGAAGTAGCGTACATCTCTTTATTTATGTTCTAATTGCTTTTATTTATTGCTATAGTGTTCTGGGTTTAGAAGTGGGGTGTGATTAGTGTTATTATGATCTGGGTACGATCGTCAGAGAAGTGTTTATTTTGATTCAGTTTTGATTGGTGAAAAGGTGATTAGTTGATGCAGAAATTCTTGATGTTTGATTGATGTTATTTGTGGATCCAGTCTGAAAATTTATGAAATGTGGTCCCTGGAAGGAAGAGAAGGTTGTAATCTTCTACAGGTAGCAGCCTGCGTACTAGTATCTCAACTAGTACAAGAACTAAGGTGGTTGTAGCTCCCTTCTAGGAGAAGATGGAAAACGAGAGAGGGTTCTAGCTCTCTGCAGGTAGTAGCCTGCGTACTGGTAAAGGACTGGACCAGTACATAATCATTGTAAAAAGAAGTTTCTAATTGAAAATATAGAGACGTATTGCAACAAGTGGTTTTCACCCACATTGGGTTTCCACCTTATATCTTGTGTTCTTGTGTGCGATTGTCTTCTGCTCTATTTTTCTATTTCTGGTTACTGTTTATATGATCTGATTCAAATATTAATGTTCAACATCTGTAGAATATTTTAAATTATAAATCTGTATGGTATACGTGGGTTTCCTTATCTGTAGTTGCATATATACGCGTTTTTCTCTAACTGAAGTAGCGTATATGTTCTGGGTTTGAAAAAGAAAATAATTCACCAGATAATACTGATTCACCGCCCCATCTCAGTATTATTTGCAACAATTGGTATCAGAGCGGTTCCTTTAGAAGAAGCTTGATTGCTTGAAGGAAGATCTATAATCATGAGCAACTACGAGAGAGAAGCATCAAACATGCCACCAATTTTTGATGGGAGCAACTTCGTCTATTGGAAGGTAAGAGTTACAACCTATCTCCAATCTCTTGGTACAAAAGTCTGGGATATCATAGATACAGGGTACACTTTTCCATCAGCAACTCCTACAGATCCGACTGAGAAGAAGCAGTTTGAAACTAATTCAAAGGCTATCATTACGCTATTGGGATGTTTATCTCAATCATAATTCATCAAGGTTATGCACTATAAAACTGCAAAAGAAATATGGGACAAGATCGTTCTGAGCTATGAAGGAGATGAATAGGTAAAAAGAGAAAAACTTCAAACCCTCATAATTCAATATGAAAATCTTAGAATGTACAATGATGAAAGTGTGGCTAACTATTTCATACGCATAGATGAGATTGTTAATTGTATGAAAAGTTTGGGTGAAGAAATAAAAGAGGTTGTTGTGGTTGAAAAGGTTCTGAGATCTTTGTCTTCTATGTTTGAATCAAAAGTTTCTGCAATAGAAGAAAAGGAGAATCTACAGAAAATTACCATGTTGCAACTACACGGAATTCTAACCGCTTATGAAATGAGGAAATGGGGACCATCAGACAGAAGAGAAGCCGCATTGAAGGACTTGGGAAAAGGAGATTCTTATGACTCAGGACATATGTTAGAAGAAGAGGAAGAATAAGATTTTGTCAAGAACCTTCAACAGGGTGCTATAAGATTGAGATGTAAGTTACCTTTCAAATGTTTTTCTTGTGGAAGAGTCGGTCACTATGTTGCCAAGTGTCCTCATAAAGGTAAGGAACATGTTAGATGGAACAAGAAACATAATGTAAATAAGAAAATCTATTACACTCATGAAGACAGTGATGGATTTTCAAATAGTGATGAAGATGAAAAAGGTAATAAGTATAGACTTTTAATGGCTTTTGAAGATGATGATTTCATGGATGCTTTAGATGAAGAAGGTCTTTATGAAGAGATTTCTAAACTCAAAATTTGTTTAGAAGAGAAAAATATGATTATTGATGCTCTTCAATTCCAATTGGCTGAAAGTGAAAAACATCATGAAAAGTTAGAATGTGAAATAGTGGGACTTAGAAAACAGATTGAGAAAAATAAAGCTCTTAATCTTAGATTTGTTAAAGGATCTAAAACATTAGATGATATTATCAAAGTACAATGTTCTCCACTAATCAAGACAGGTCTGGGATATAATGAAGAAGCATCTCAAGCACAGAAGCCATCCACCTCCAAAAGTTATATTGATGCAACAAGGAGAAGTGAACAAATTGACAATCAACAGCAAAGGCACAATGCTGCTCACCAAGTAAATTAGGGACATTTTTCTTCAAGAATGAACAGAGATCACCAAGTAAATCAGGGGCAATCTGCTTCAAGGATAAACAAAAGCTACAACAGACCCCAGGTAAATCATTCTCAATTTGTATCAAGAATGAATGTCAATGAAAACTACAATCGTTCTATCCGCAGGGTTGATAATCGCAGGAATTTCTTCAATGGCCAATGTTTCTCTTGTCACAACTTTGGACACAAAGCAACTCAGTGTGTTTCCTACAAAACTATCATGACTAGAGAAACTCAAAAATAGAGGAGTATGACTGGAATCATGAAAAGGACCTACAATAACGTTTTTTCTCTTGAAAATGAAATACAATGTTCTATTTGTAATAATTTTGGTCCTGAACATTCTGAATGCAGGAGCAAGTTTCGGTAGAAAACTCAGAAGGAGCAAGCCTCAAGTATCAAAACATGGAGAATGAAAGAACCACAACGAGAAAGATGTGGTATAGCCTTATATGCAGAAGGGTGGGAAAATCAATGGTACATTGACAGTGGATGTTCAAAACATATGACAGGTGATAAAGAAAAACTCCAGTCATATAGTTCCTTGGAGAAAGAGAAGAAGGTCTCATTTGGAAATGACACCCCTTCACTCATAAAAGGTAAAGGTTCTATTCTTTTAAAAGAAAAGGTAAAATCAGGAAATGTTATGTATGTTGATGGCTTAAAGCATAATATATATTGAGTGTCAGTTAGATGTGTGATCAAGGAACAAAGGTAATATTTCGATCAAATGGATGTAGTGTTCATGATCTTGATACAGGAGAAACAGTGATCAAATGCATAAGAAATCTAAATAATTTATACATATTCAAAGAAGGACAACAACAATGTTATCTGAGCAAGAATGATGAACACTATCTATGGCACCAGAGGTTGGGGCATCTAAGCTTCTCACAGATAAGGAAAGCATGCAAATACCAGGCAGTTTGTGGTCTTCCAGACATCAGAATTCCAGATAAAACAATATGAAAACCATGTCAGTTTGGTAAGCAAACCAGAACTAACTTCCCTGAGAAGGAAGGATCAGCTAGCAAGCCACTTGAGCTTGTCCATACTAATGTATGTGGTCCATCTAGGAAAAGTTCGCCTCATGGAGAAGAATACTTTATATTATTCATTGACAATTATTCAAGGATGGTTTGGATAGGAATAATGAAGCACAAATATGAAGCCTTTGAAAAATTAAAATCCTTCAAAGCTTTGGTTGAAAATGAATCAGATCACAAAATTAAATGCCTCGGGTCTGATAGAGGTGGGGAGTTTACCTCAAATGAATTTTTCGATTTTTGTGAAGAACATGGAATAAGAAGAGAATTCTCTATAGACAGGACTCCTCAGCAAAATGGAGTAGTTGAAAGGATGAACATAATGATTCAACAAATGGCTCGTGCTATGCTTGATGAGTCTGGAACTCCCACAACTTTCTAGGGTGAAGCTGCATTTGCTATAGTTGTTATTCTCAACAAAACAAATGTCCGGGTGAACAACACTCAAACCCCTCATGAGCTCCGGTATGGTGGGAATCCTTCGGTAAAATATTTCAAAAGTTTTGGAAGAAAATGCTATATCAAAAATACTGATGAACATCTTGGCAAGTTTGAACCTATATCAAATGAAGGCATTCTCCTTGGTTACTCTCCCCACAAAAAATCATACAAGTGTTATAATAAAAGGCTTGGAAAAATTGTTGAAAGTATTGATGTAGTGGTTTATGAAGAAGAAAACACTCCTAGGCAGGTAAGATCTGAAGATTTCGAAGATGATGACGAATATCCATCAACATCAAATCAGATTCATGATGAAGAAGAAACCCATGAGGAGCGTGAAGAACAGATAAGGATAGAAGAAAAGACTCCATCCAGGTACATTCAAAAGAATCATCTAGAATCTCAAATTTTGGGGCAAAAAGAGGCTGGAATACAAACAAGAAGAATAATTACATAAGCTTCAAGCTATTTGGCATTACTTTCCTCCACTGAACCACAAAATGTAAGAGAGGCATGCAAAGATTAATGCTAGGTCAAGGCAATGGATGAAGAACTTGAGCAAATAAAAAAGAATAACACTTGGGAGTTGGTTCCTAGACCAAAAGATAAGAATGTCATAGGGACAAAATGGATCTTCAAAAACAAGTTGAATGAAAATGGGGAAGTGATTATAAACAAGGCCAGACTTGTTTGTAAAGCGTATGCTCAACAGGAAGGAATAGACTTTGAAGGAACTTTTGCTCCCGTTGCTAGACTTTAGGCCATCAGAATGTTCCTTGCTCTCTCTAGCTTTCAAAAGTTCAAAGTGTTTCAAATGGACGTGAAATCTGCCTTTATGAATGGAGACTTGGAAGAAGAAGTGTACATTGAACAGCCAGATGGATTCATCCTTGGTAATGATCCAAATCTTGTATGCAGACTAAAGAAGGCTCTCTATGGTCTCAAACAGGCTCCAAGGGTTTGGTACTATCGTCTGGACAAATACCTTCATCAACAAGGTTTTTCAAAAGGATCAGCAGATAGCAATCTTTATATAAAATTTGAAAATAACAAATTACTAATACTTGTTATGTATGTAGATGATATCATCTTTGGCAGCAATGAAGAAGCTATGAGTCAAAACTTTGCCTTGGTGATGCAGAAGGAATTCGAAATGTCTTTGCTTGGAGAACTGACATATTTTCTTCGTTTAAAAATCCAACAAAATAAAGGTGGTATCTTTTTATCTCAAACCAAGTATCTCAAGCAGATCTTGAAGTAGTATGGCATAGAAGATTCGAAACCAGTATGCACTCCTATGGTCACAGGATGCAGCCTTAGTGCAAGTGATGAATCAGTAGTAGTGCATCAACCAACCTATAGGTCCATGACTGGAAGTCTTCTCTATTTAATAGGTACCTGACCAGACATCATGCATGCAGTACTAATGGTTGGAAGATTCCGGAAAATCCTAAGGAAACTCATCTTCAGGTAGTAAAGAGAATTTTCAAGTATCTTCAAGTATCTTCAAGGAACTCAAAACCATGGCCTATGGTATCCTAGAGATGTGCATCTCACTCTTCATGCTTATACAGATGCAGATTGGGCTGGAAGCGTGGATGACAAAAAAAGAACTAGTGGTGGTGCATTCTTTATGGGTTTTAGATTAGTATCTTGGTTCAGCAAGAAACAGAGTTCTATTGCATTATCTATAGTTGAAGAAGAATATGTGGTTGTTGCATCCTATTGCACTCAACTCCTTTGGATGATGCAAACCTTGCAGGATTTTAAAATCACTTGTACAACACCTATCTCCATCTTATGTGATAATACAAGTGCAATTATCATTTCAAAGAACCTAGTCATGCATTCAAAGACCAAGCACATACCTATCAAGTATCATTTTCTCTAGGAACAAGTGCTGGAACAAAAGGTCAAATTGGAATATGTTCCCTCCAAGGAATAAGTTGCTGATATGTTCACCAAACCATTGCCCAGGGAGACATCTGAATACCTCAGACAAAAGCTGGGGGTTGTTGATGCATCATCTTGATGTTGAATCTTGTTTGTTCTACGCAGGTGGATACACGTACATTTGTCGAACTATGTGGGTCGAATGGGTCTATCAGAGATCGTCTGGCACATGTTCAAGGGGAGCATATATTCTTCTAATGATGCATTGTTAGCATTATCTTAGAAGTCCTTGGTTTGATTTCTCAAGAGTTTTCTGGTGGAGTAGATCAATGTGTACTGGTCTGAAGGTTGATTCTGATGATAGTTGTTCTTGTCTCTCTGTCTTGTACTTCTTTTCATGTCAAGGTCATGTAACGTCCTATTTTTGTTTCACCACTATTCCTAGGATGAATGAGTTTTGTCTATTAAGGAATTTAGACTTCTGTGATCCATAATATTGTTTAGAGAACAACTTCAGCAAAATCATATAAAAAACCATTTGTCGACGCGTTTCGAACCAACCAGTGTGGTTCATCGCCAGGACAAGTTGAAGATCTAATCTGAGCGATGCAATAAATAGGGACAACAGGGCATTCCAACAGCTAAAATGACAGGGTAACGATTAAACGGACCTCAAACAGCTAGGTTTGACCAGGCCCCAAGGGGAGGGACCTAAATTTATTTAATTATTATATTTATCTATTTATTCCTTATTATGCATATGTTTATTACTATAAATGATGATTATATAATATTAATAGATTATAATTATTTCTAGATCAAGAACCTAATATAATTACTATAAATGCATTTATTTATTATAATATATATTTACCTCAAAAATCATTATTAATAATATCGATATTTACCCATAAATTGGGATGAGAAAACAAAATGGTAAATAATTCCATTATCTCCCGTTAACTCAAATAAAATATAATATTAAATATCTCCGCTATTAACGTAAATATTATCATTACAATATTAATACCATTACCCCTAATAATAAATATTATCCATTTAAAAATCCAATGGTAATATACCTATTATTTTTAAATTTAGAACTTAATATTATCTTATTAATATATTTATTAGCATATATTTCTTAATAACCTATGCAAACATTTATTAATCCTATCTACCTAATATATTATTAATATTCTATTAGGATGAGTATTACTTAATAGAATAACATGGTAAATATTCTTTTAAAAAACTTGAACTTTTTATTTTATTAATCTATTTATTTATTCTTTAATATGTACTTACCTTAAAAACTTTTTTTATCATTCTCAATACTATTACTAATATCAATGTTTACCAATACATGAAATGTTAATATTTCTCTTATCTACATTTATGAAATTATCAATGAACCAACTTATATCTAATATAATTTAAATATTATATTACGATGCATAAATATTTTATAATTATTATCTTAAATACAAAATATTGTATAAAAACAATTATTATTCACTATATATATATATATTAAAAACTAATAATAGAATATTTTAAATATAAATACTAATATATATATTTTTTTGTTAAGCTTGGCAAGACCTTCTTTTTCTATTTATAAAAAACAAATTTACACCATATATGTGAGATAGGTGGCCTCAACTTGCCTAGTGGGAAACCAAGTTTGTTGGCCACCTATCCTCATTATAAGCCATCCAAAATAATATAGTTTCAGTCGATCTAACCAAGATATATACTTATCAATATCGTGATAAGACTCTATGTGTCTATCTATCATAAGCATGCATTAGTAAAAGTAAATGCTACCCACAAGAAACAAAAAAAATCCAAGAAACTGACTAATATTATTGTTCTTCTAAGGTAGACTCCACCGGAGTCGGGTCTTTGTCTGAGTCTCCAAGTATGTCAACAAGCTCAATAATGCAAGGAATGTTCCTTTGGATTTGATCTAGGTGGATGTCCTACTTACACAGCTAAAATTGAATTATCTGCAAGTCATTTTTGTAAATGGGCATGTCCTGGAGGGTCATGGCCATCCCCACTGACATTTTCTCCATTACATCCTTCCCCATGAGGCTCTTCGTGAGCCTGTACATATATAATGTTTGTTTAAATTGGGTGAGTCTACCCTAGTACTCCCAGGATTTGGGATTACAACCCACCAATTCTCCATTTCCTCATCAAACTCCTCCTCTTGTTTAATCTTCTCCTCCCATTCTTCCAGAATCTTACGGATGTTGGCATCCATTCCTTCCATAATATTTGTTTAAACTGGGTGAGTCTACCCTAGTACTCCCAGGATCTGGGATTAAAACCCACCAATTCTCCATTTCCTCATCAAACTCCTCCTCTTGTTTAATCTTCTCTTCGTATTCTTCCAGAATCTTACGGATGTTGGCGTCCATTCCTTCCCTATAAGATATTGTCACTTCACTGATGAGGCATTCTACAGGGTTCCTCCCACGCTTAGGTTCTGAGGTGTCAAGTATATTACATGAGTCGACTACCTCCCCCTTCTTCCGTGACCTCTTCCACATGCATGTTGGACCATCTCTTCTCCTTTCTAGGCCTGTTCACTCACGATATGCATTAGCTCTACGGGCATGGTCTAATGCCTCTCATGAATGATGTAAGTTTCTCTCCCCTCATGCTCCCCATCACATTTTCCTCTGTCAAGGTCCCCATCTGCCCAAAGATGCATTGCCTCTCCTCTGCTTGATGCGTCTGCACCACTCTTTAGCTTCTCATTTTTCTTTCTCACCTACCTTGCAATAGCCTCACTAGCCCTTTGGTTATGCCAATGCTCTCGACTGCTCATAGGGGGGATGTCTCAATGCCAGACCCAAATTATGCTTACAGCTCTCACTACAGCCCACCAAGCCAGGTTACCATCACTCCCACTCACATTACCTTTCCTCGCCCCTCCACGCAGTGCTAATGCCTCTCTTCTCCACTCTTCCCATGATCCTCGCACATTCTTAGCCATAGTATCTCTACCCTCCCTAGCATACCAGCTATGTCAATTATTCACAGTGGGTTTCTCAAAGTCCCAACCGCAGTTTCTCTCCCAGCTCTAGCCTTTGGCTCAAACCCGGTCACCATCTCTCCCAGCATACGCTGGTCTCCCTGACCTTGTCCCCAATTTCCCTTCTCAGTCTTCACCCACACCCCCAACCATGAATTAACATAGTAATGGGCTTGTAAGGCCATGGAACATACCTAGAAGCAGTTTGAAGGGGTCGTTGCTAGTAGCTCCATTGTCTTGTGCCCTCACTCCTCCTTCCTCCCATAATCTTCACTATACTCCTCTCTCTTTCCCGACTTCCCTCATAATCCCAATCCACCTTTCTCTGTCTGATCACTCGTCCTGCATTAACCTCCTCACCTCCCTCTCCACCCTAGCCCTAACTACCACTTCTCCTATGTCTTCTGTCAGGTAGCATGTTGGTGGCAATCACACCCATCACCATGAGCATGTGAGGGGCCATGGGTGGTACCCTTCCCTTACATACCATAACTACCATATCTGACCGATGTCCTCACCTTCCTCAGGCACCCACCCTGATTTGGGGAAATATAAACACTAATATTATTTTGTTAAAGGTTATGTAATATTTTTATTTTGAATTGAAATATTTGTATTTCTTATTATCACTCTATTTAATAAAATTTTATTTCAAATTTTGTTAGGATAACTTATATTTTATATGATTTATAAATTTTCATGGATATTATACATGACTATAATTCATAATAGACCTTATAAGTTATACTTAAAAATATGAAAATATACACTATGAAGATTTACTTCTCTTTATATTTATGGATCTATAAATTATTGTTTATTGTCTATTCATGTAAATTACAATTATGCATAAAATATAAAATAATGAATTTGAAAAAACTCGCAAATCATGATTGACACAAGATATATCCCATGAAGCTCTTTTGGGAGAAAAAAACTAACTGGAATCTGAGGTCATTATGCTCTCTTTCTTTGAATAGAAAATAGTTGTAATTACAAAGAAGTATGGCCTATGGACTGTCAGATGCTATTGTGCACAAATCCTTTGTATGTGCTCCCTCCCTATCCTCTACTTTGTTGATCTATGGAATAAAATGCACATGGAAATAATTGAACCTTTTTCTCCTAGTGGCTTGGTTATAACACAACTCGATATCCTACTAGTGGTTAGGTTTGATGCCCTCAATGCTTAACCAAAGTTACTATATATAATATTCAAGAGTTTTCTTCATCATAATCACATAGTTTTCCCATTTTCCTTGACTAGTGGGGGTTGACATGGCATCCTCTCAAATTATGGTGACTAAACAAGGAAGGTCAACTTTCAAGTCACATAATGATTGAATTCAAAATCTAACTGAGGCAATTCTTACATCATTTAAAAGGTATCTATTTCTAGAATAGGGAGAAAATGGTTTTAAATAAAAATTGTTTTATCCCCATACAATGCCATTTTATGCCTCAAAATTCTCCTTGAAGGCTTCAGACCCTAATTTCCCAAACCCAAGTTGTGTTAGTAAAAAAAATCTTGTGAGTTTATTCCTCCACCTCTTCCACTCTGAAAGTAATGAGTTGGATGAAAAGATATAAAGATACAATATGGATCACACCTCCCCATTTTGGGAGGCTTTTGACTCCCAATAGCTTCTACTGAATGAGGTGAGGAATATATTCTATGACCTTCTCTCAAGTGTACCATATAGCTTTGCCTAGAAGTTGTCCTTTCAACCTAATATTATGAACACCACATTTCCCTAGTCTTGTAGTGCAGGACCACTTCTACAAAAGTATACCATTTGTTAACTTTTCCTGAGCATCTAGTGCCAAATCCTCTCAGTAAGACATGTTCCTCTAACTTATATAACATTTAAGGCTCATAAGGTTTCAAATTCTATACACTTAGTGTACAACTAATTGAATTCAAATGTATCGGGGTAGATTAAATCTATATGAATTATCTCCAACCTTTTCTAGTATCTAAAAGTGACCGTATCATAGAGCATTAATTTTCTTACTAGGGCCATGTAGCCTCTCCTTTTTCAATTATAACCATACTTTGTCTCCCACCTTGAGTGACTTCTCTATTCTATGATGACCATGCTTAGCCTTGTAGTTTTTCTACAACTTCCGCAATGTCTCTTTTACCTGTATATTGATTTTATTGATCATTTCTATAAATTACTCAACCCTCAAGGAATTCCTTGTAATATTTTCTCTTACTCCACGTTGCTACCCATATGCAATATCCAATGGTGACGGTGAAAATATCAAAAAAAGGTTTCAAATTTAGACTTACTAGTAGAAGTATGGATTGCTATGTTATCAGAGTGTTTTATATATACCATATTTTCATCTACAGTCTTTGGATGCTTATGATTATAACCCCTCAATTGATGCACCAAATTCCTGTTGACTTTGTTCATCTTCCCATCTGTCTCATGATGGAATATTATAGGCCTATTGAACTTTGTGTCAATATTCTCCCATAATGTAGTCCAAAAGGCACTAAAAAATAACATGTTCTAATCTAAAATTATGCTCCTTGTTGTCCCAAAGTGCACCTAGACCTATCCAAGGAACACTTTTGTTTCTTCTTTCCTATTGATGGTATTTTTACAAGGCATTATAACATACATCTTATTGAACCTGTGAATTACCACAAATAGGTAGTCATGATCCTTCCTTGTTCATGGTAAAGCTCCCACAAAGTCCATGGAAATTATTTCCCAGAGATGAGTGGATATAGGTAATGGATGATATAGACCCTATTTCCTATTATTGGGCTTTTTGGTACAACAAAGAATGAATCCTCTTATGAACCTAGCTACTTTTTCGTACATCTTAGGCCAATACACATACCTTCACAAGTTGTTCATTATCATCCCTACACCAAATTTTCCTGCAACCTTGAAGGTGTGATCCTCTTTGAGTAGCTGCAGTCACGCAAAATTAGGAACAAATAACCTATCTATCCTATAGAGTAACCCATCTTGGAGATCGTAATCAATAGTTTTCTCACCATTGTGCATAAGACTCTCACTTTTCAAGTGTTAAGACACCTCCTTGAATTCCACATACTCTAAATATGCATCTTTGTATGTATCATGGGTGGATGGACCCATGTACATCAAAGTTCCCAAAGCTTTGAACTTTGATGTGGGTGGCCTTCAATGGATTTTTTCCAACATTTAGGTGTTTCCCTTCTTATACTTGATCACTAATTGAAACTACTATATAAACACCATCCACATGTAATTCATGGTCAATTATAACTTACTTTGGGGCTACAAGTACTGTAGTGGCTATTGATCTATATATATTATTGTCTTCTTCCCCATTAGATAGTGCATCCAATTCTCCACTCCTTGCACCAGGGAATATAACACTTTATTATAGGTAGGGTAGTTAAGGAGTTCCCTATGAAATCATTCAAAACAGTATCATCCATGCATTCCTCCCTACATTAAGACCACTCCCATAACATACCCACTTGCATCTAGCTCCACTTCCAAGGGCTATTGCAAGTTTGATAATGTAATAATTGTTTCTTGACTCATCTTCTTATTTATCTCTTGAAAGGACCTCAGCTAACCCTTTCCCCATTGAAAATATTGCTAGTTACTATTATGGTGTGGAGTGGTGTTTATACTATTGAAGATGAGGGTATGAATTTTCTCAAGTAACATGTTTCCCCAACAGAATTTCTAACCTCAAAAACATTAGTAGGAAGCATTCATTTTGTGATGACCTCCATCTTCGCAAGATATGTTTACGTATCACCTCCACCTATCATATATCCCAGATATACTAAAGAGAAAACTCACACTTCCTAAGATTTTCTAGAAACTAGTGCTTCTTTAACATCTCGAGCACCTACGCCAAATATGAGATGTGCTCCTTGTAATTAGCACTATATAATAGTATATCATACAAATAGACATTAATAAATGAATATGTAAAATGATGCAATATATCATGCATTGACCTGATAAATGTAGACAGTGCATTACGTAAGTTGAATGACATGACTAATGACTAACGCAAACTTTTCCTAGTTTTGAAGGAGAACTTCCAGGTATCTTCATCTCTAACTCAAATTCGATGATATCAAAAATTTATGTCCAGCTTGGTGAAGTGTTTTTCATTCTTAAAATGTTCTAACAAATAATATATTATGGGTAGGGGATACCCGTTCTTGAGTGTAATAATATTCAATTCCCTATAGGCTATACACATTCTCCAAGTTCCATAGTTTGTTCACATAATGATGATGGGTGACCCACCTGGTGGTGTACTAATTTAAATGACACCACGTTCTTGTAAATTTTACAGTGATTTCTTCATGTTACTTGCTTCGATAATAGACTTCATGTATAGACCAATGTTCGGAAATTTCGAGTCTAGTAATATTTGGATCATGTTCTCAATTTCCCTCTTGGGTGGTAACCCTTTAGGCTCCAAAAATGCATCCTTATATTCCTGTAAGGAATTCTCTAGTTGTTGCTTCTATTTCTTAGTATACCCCTACATGTATACCTTTTCTCTTATTAAATATTCCATAGACAGATTCTCTTTGTAAAATAATAGAACAAACTTCTCTCTAGAATTGTTTAGTTTTTTGGCTTGGTTGACACTTATCTATGAAATTTTTGACTTACTTTTGTGTGCATTGATGGTGAACGATTTTCCAACCTTGATGAGGTAGTAGTGGTTGGAGATTCACATGACTATTACATACCACATGTAAATGTAGGGACTTCCAAACACCACTCCACACACATCATGGGAAGTACATCTAGTTCTACTTCACCAATAAAATCAACAGTGATAGCAAATCTAATTTTGCACTTTTTTTCTTTTTACCTTTAACTTTGCATACTTATTTACCAATCCTAATAGATATGTGATTGGATGATCATAAAATTACTACCCCAATTTTTTACCATATCTATTGAAATGATATTTTCCTACAATATTGAGTCAAACAAAGCATCAATGTTTTTCTTCTTGAACTATATCTTTATGTTGAAGAGTTTGGTCATTTTTTTCTCTTCTTGTTGCTAAAGGCTACTTAGATTCACCTCCTTTTGCACTAACACAAAACATATCATATCATCCATGTTCATGTTTCTTTTAACCTGGTTACTCAAATAAAAAACCATGAGAGTCTTCTACTTACTATCTTTCTTTTTTTCTTCAGATTAAGGTCCAAATGCAACTTTCAACACTCCTTGTTTATATCAATACTAATGTTACAACGAATAGAATTTTTGTTGGGATACTTGGAATAGTGTGTTGTGGATTCCATATTTTTATATTTTCCCCTTTTCAACCCATTCTTCCCCTCCTTAGAATCATTCTTGTGCTCCTTCTACTTCGATTCACTTGATTTCCCTTTCTTCCAGCCTATTTTCTCTAGGTATTGTTCTCGTAAATAAGCCTCATCCACTTATCTGGGCTTGAAAAAATCACCTACTTTTGAAACTAGTTTTGTACATCCCCCATATACCTAAGGAGTACATTTGGGTTCTTTGGGGAGACAGTGAATATTAGGGTTGTCTTTTTGAACTCTGTGGTCTACTTTTGTATACTGTGGCCCTACTTTTGTTTGAAATAATACCCTGAAAACCACTAGTCCTCTACATACCTAATAGGGTAAAATTGTGAATTTATGGGGGTTTTTAAATCCTCTCACTTAGTCACATAAAGATCTCCCTCTAACCTCAAGGTATTTGTGTGGCTCTCTCACTAGGTCAGGGAATGACACTCTAATTTCAACCACACAAATGAAATATTCTATTTTTTTATACATGATGAACATATAAAAAATATTCTAATTGTTGCAACTAGTCATTTATCTTAAGATCATAGATCTCATGTTGGTACTACTTGATATTGAACTTTCGTTCCTTTATAAACATCTGTTGTGAATGGTTCATGGAACTTCAACTAGGTTGATCTTATTCGAGTCCTTTCTTTGGATCATTCTTGGTCCCTTCAAAATATCCTCATCTTCCTTCTCACCAAACATATATGTTAGAACACCCATCTTCTCTAAATAGCTTGAGCTTATTTCTCAGAGCCGCCACGAGGAGATTAATATTATGAGTTATATATGCAACTTGTACTTCTTGCCATGGAAACCTCTCCTATATAGAATCCAAATGTTTTTTCACATATTCTTCTACCATGAGTAGGGTTTAATGAATTTTAGTGTATTCTATCTAGATTCCTTGCAAATATCTAGAATATACCCAAAGAAACATGCTTTGATACCAATATGATCTATAAATTTTCCTATATATTCAACTCAACAAAATGTCACCAAAAATTTGATAAATTATACTTAGAAATCCAAAATTATACACAATGGGGATTTAATTCTCTTTGGATTACTAGATCCATAGATTATTGTTTATTTTGTATGTAGGCTTATTATAATTATGCATAAAAGAGAGAGAAGTGAATCACAAAAACTCACAAACCTTTATTGACACAAGAAATATCATGAGAAACCATTTTGGGTGAAGAACCCATGAACAAGGTGAGACCAGTTTTCTCTCTTTGCCTAAGTAGAAAATGTTTGCGAGTACAAAGAAATATGGCCTATGACATGTGGGCTACTACGATGCACAAATAATATCTATTTCCTCTCTCACTATCCCTCTTGGCTAATCTATTTACCTATCAAACAAAATACGCTAAAAAAGAATGGGACCCTTTTTCTGTCTAGTTGCCTAATTATAGCACAATTTGATAGCATACTAGTGGTTAGGTTTGAATCCCTTAACTCTTAACTAGAGTTACAATATGGACTCTTCTAGATTATTATTCATCATCATCATATGGCTAGAAATTTTTCCTTCACTAATGGGGATGGATATGGCATCCTCTTGAATTCTGGTGGCTAAAACAAGAAGGTTAACTTATGAGTGGCATAAAATTTACATATGGACTTTGATTGAGGTGATTGTTACAATTTTGGAAAATTATTTGTGTAGAATAGGAAAAGATGGTGCAAAAGTGAAGTGGAAAAGCACACCCCACTAAGAAAAACAAACATCAATTGATGCCTCAAAATGCTTCCAAAAGATTTCAAATCCCAATTTTCCATACTAAGTCCCACCGATAAAAATGACTGTTTTGAGTTAATTCCTCTACTTTTTACAGTATGAAAGAAATTGAGGATAGAAATGGAACAAACAATTTCATTTCGAATCTAGATCATTAGATAATAAATATATATACTTTATAATATTATATAATCATAAATATATTTTTTTTATCGAAATTTTAATGACATGATATATATTTCAAGTATAGAATTAACATTATAAATTTTGGGAACTATGCTATTAAAATAATGTATTAAACCATAATGTAACAATAATAAAATTTAAAATAAATTTAATAAATAATATATGCTTAAAGCTTATCCATACATAATTAATTAATAATAATGATTTAATTAACAAAAATTAAATATAACGCTAGTAAGTGTCTATAATTGCTTAAATAAATATACAAATAATAATGGCAACATTTATTTAAAACTTCATTGGAATAATGGTAATATGTATATTTAGTTAGAATTATTTTTAATAGATTAATTGAATAGAATAAAAATTATATAGTTATTTTAGAAAATACAGAAGAACTTTTATGTAACAACATATTTTCATATTAATATGATCAAAGACTAGTCATAGTAGCCTGAGCTTGAAGCATAAATCTAAAAAAACCACCATTAGGATTTTTTATGGTGATACCCAAGGGAATCCTTCCCCAAGGGTGTTGGAGGTACTCTCTTCCTCTCAACTTCCATAGTATTTTCTTCTCTACAAGACACTTTCTATCAACAGAGGACTTCTCCTAGGTCTAAAGTTGGTGCTTCATCTTGCCTAGGAATAGGTCATTTATTACCTATTTATGTACAAATACCTTATACTCATGGTGAATGTGATGAAGGGCTCCTTTGAACTACAAAACTAGTTACTCTAGCCATTATTCTAAAATATTTATCATTTAATATCTAGCTCTTCTCATATCACCCTTGACCATTTTTATAGGGACAACAACTAGGCTATATACTGCCTCTCAAACATTAGACTTTATTTTCAATCAAAGCCTTGATTGATGTTCAATCATGTTTCTAATTTGATTTTCAATTAGAGCCTTCAAATACCTAAAGATTTCAAATGTTCCCCTTCATTTTTAAAAGATAATATCCATGTCTTGTGAGAAAAATCGTCAATGAAAAACATGAAATACAAGTAGCCACCGAAAGAAGTAATATGCATAGGTCCACAATCCAAATGTATGAGCTAAAGTACCTGACTAGTTTTTGTTTTTATTGAAGGGAATGGTCCCTTTATATGCTTTCCACTTGCACATCCTAGGAAAACTCCTTCATGATCCATTATGATCTCATGCATTCCAAAAACCATATTCCTTACATGAGGTAAGGCTTTTTAGAGCAAATATTTTGTGCCATTGCTCACAATGAAGATCAGTATCATGGACTATTACATGAATGAGTTTACCATTGACTTTGTAAATCCCTTCACATATTCATCCAGGTGTGAACGCTTCTCTCATACTTGAGTTCAAAGGACAAGTTATAACGTTTCCATTAATAAAAGCAATTTTCATTCATTTATATTGTTGAGAAGTTGTGGATACAAGATTCCTTTTCAATCCAAGTACATACAAAACTTCTTGTAGAAAAATAGATTTTCCATCATGTAACTAAAATGAAGTTGAATGATAACCTTTAAGTTGTTGGGTAGAATTATCTCCAAGGATAACATTTAAATTAGTCTCCCTCTTAATTAGATTAGAGAGTGCTTCTTTGTAATCGTTAAATGTTTGGAAGCACCACTATTAGCTAACCAACTATCAAATGAATCGTAGAAAAAGATCTGAGAAGAGAAGCAAGAAAATATTTTGATTGAGTTTCCACTATATTATTTCTATACCTTGGATTTATTTTTTACTTAGGATGGCCTTTCTTCGATTTTTAGAAGGTTTTTTTTTCTATAATTAGATTTAAAAAAAAAATCTAGATGCTCTTATTATTTCATTATAGTCATGAGAAAAGTGACCATGTTTTTTATAGTTAAAGCGTCTAACATTTAACATTTCTAGATTGCCTTTATTCTGTTTGAAAGGATATTTTTTTTATTACCTTTCTTTCTCTTGTCATAGGCTAGAAATGCAATAGGTTATCCTTCTTCATGATGTGAAATTTTCCCTTTGGAGATCATTCTAGCCTCCTTTTGGATACACTTTCTCGGGGGCTCATCAAATGTGGGGATAGTATTGATATTTCTTATGGTGTTGATGAAAGTCTTCCAAATAGGAGCAAGGCCTCCAAGTGAAATCAACAACATTTATTTTTTAGGTACAACTTCACGAACTGTTGATAGTTGATTCTCAATTTTGGTAATTCTAAAAAAGAATCCGTGAACCATCTCTCCTCTATTCATCTCGATGTCCTTCAGCTAATTCTTTAAGGCGATAATCTGGTGCAAGTTACTAATTAAAAACATGCCAATTATTTTTTCATACATTTCTTTATCTTTCTTCAAACCAAAAACATAAGTAATGAGATGATCACTAAGAGAATCAAGGGTAGTTTTTCTAGATTTGATTTCACATTGTTATGTTTGGATTTGATAGAAACACTTGAATTCTCTGGTGGATTATCTATTGTGCCTTTAAGATACTCCAAAACTTTGTGTTCTTCAAGAGTTATATACAATCTTGCATTCCATGGACCAAAGTTTGAAGAATCATTCAACCTCTCCTCTAACTTAAAGTAGGACGAAGTCATATTAATAAAAAAGCTTTGGTAGCAAGTGAGTCTCTTCAAATGATATCTGGTATTCTTGGAATTTTCTTCACCAAGGCTATCATTCCATGTTAAAACCTGATGTTTCAATGTAAAACTTTAAAAATTCTTTGCAGAAACTTGAAACTGAATGTACTTTGCATAATAGAACTTTCAAGTTCTGCAAAGATTTTTTAAATTTCTGCATAGAACTTTCAAATTTTAACACTTGGTACCTTCTACTATAGCCAAGTAACTATAACAACATGTTTATTCAATGATCACATGTTACACAACTAATATTCAACTAGGAGATCCTACGATTGAGATTAAAAGAATGATTACACGACTAGGTAAAGTGGCCTTGTCTTGGCTCATTTTCTTTTGTCATGTCTCTACCGCTGACCTAGTTATTTCATCTATGGAGGGTAGAAAGAGTTATAAAATTCTAACCTTTGGTTTTTGTAGGTATTCTATGCACCACTAACCATTTCTCTTTTTGTGATCCTAATTCCATCTAGCTGGAATTCTTTCCTACATGTGATCTGTATGCATAGGAAATAGAGGTAAACCATAGTTCTTTCATTTTTTATTCAGCAGAGCTTATTTTTTTATTCTCTTAGTACGCCATTAATGTTTCTAACTATCATGGTGTTTATTTTTTCAAAAAAGAGTAATAATTTGGCTTACATCTCCAATGTCGAGCCAATCTCTAGATTTATTCAATTTTCCCAAGGCGGTTATTAAATTTCTCAAAGGTTTTAGAGGGGTTTTTCTTTACCATTAATTCTCAAGTAAATCCCATCTACCATTTTCTATTAATGTACCTCAATTTGCATGCTAAAAAAGATCGACTGACATAATTATAGTGTCAACAATAATATTCCCACATTAAGGAATACATATTCATATAAATTTGGCACATTAATCACATCCATCTTTGCATTCATATGTATTATGTTATCCTTAATACTGTACCAAGTTTTTTCTATTGAAGAACTATAGCCTTATCAATTTAATTTTCCTATACACTTACATATCAACATGGTTAACAAAGGAGAATTCATAAATAAAACCCTATGACTACTAAAAGTTTCTTGCTTTTTACCATTTCTATCTCAACAAAAACTTTTCCACTCACAATGCTTTGCACCATCACCCAGACACATGTTTTATGTTCCACTTATACTACACATATATTACAACATAATTCATGTCCCCTCTATGGTTCCATTCAAGGGTTATGTTTATATATATTTATGTTCACATTTATGTCCTTCTAACTAGGGTTTTGCATGATTTCTTATTTCAATATCTATTAACCTTATTAATGCCCACTGGAACTTGAAGATTAATTAGTTACAAACCCCTCGATTTGACTGATACTACTTAGCACTTTCTACTACAAAAAAATCATTGCAATCACATTTTGATTCAACAATCACATGTTCCATGACTAAGATTCAATGAGGATATCATATGATTAATGGTAAAAGAAGGTTTATAAAACTAGGTAAAGTTGTTTTGGTTCATTTTCTTTTGTCATTTCTCTACGACTGGGCTAGTTATTTCCTCTATGGAGGGTACAAAGAAGTTTCAAACCTTAACCTTTTGCCTTGGAAGGTGTTCCATTCCCCACTAACCATTTTTATTTGTGTGTTCCTGCTTCTATTTGGCCATAATTATTTCCTACATGTGTTTCATATGCATAGGAAACAAATATAACCCTTAGCTATTTCATTTGTATCTCAATAGAGCTTATTATGTTGTTCTCTTATTTTTCCATTAACATTTCTAATTATCATAGTGTTTCTTTTTGTGGAGAAGGGCATGAGTTTGACTTACATCTCCAGTGTAGAAACACTCTAAGTCTCTGTTTGATTTTCCTAAGGTGACTATTAGATTTATCAATGGTTTTAGAGGGGTTCTATTGACCATTAACTCTCAGGTAAATTCCATCAAACCTTCTCTATTTTCCATAAACCCTGCAAACTTGAGCTTTTTATACTTCCTTATTTTCCTTTTTATATGTTTGTAGATACACATTCTCATCATTTTAGTTTTCATTCCACATTCTAGGAAGAAAAGAGAGTAATATCCTCGAATGAATCACCATAATTTTAGAGGTAACTCTCTATCATTCTTCTTTATAAAATTTTATTAATTTTTACACTAAATTCGTTGGAATCAATTTTTCCTTCCTTACTCGAGGAATGCAAGTTCAAATCCTTCTCAGTTTTCCTTCAATTTTTTTCATTTTTCTTGACGTCCAGGGATTGACACCTAACTTGGGCTGGACAAGGTCATTCTCCTTTTTTACAATGGGGCTTTTTCCTCTCTTTCTAGCATTCAACCTTTGTCCCTAATATTTTGTCTTTGGGTTTTTCTTGGGCATGACCCAACTCGGTCCAATTTTTGTATAAAAGACCCCACAAAGGAGGGAGTGGACCACATGGAGGTGATGAAGATATATTTATTGTGCAGACTTTTAGGGCTTTAGGTATAGGATAAAGCCCTTATTTTGTAACAGATATTGAGTATTAGTCCTTGTTTTATGGATCCATGGCATGTGGACCATGGTTTTTGTAAAGATGAAATGCATACAAGGAGATTTAATACTTTGTAATCGGATATCACATGTAATATCATCGTAAGTGAATTTATGTATTCACATCGATATTTTGTAGTTTTGGGGAAGTTTATGGAGTTGAGTGTGTGGAGGCCTCGAAGAGTTTGCAACTATGCGAGCAGACCACCTGCAGCTAGGTGTGTTAGTTGAAGATGTATATGTACTGAAGGTTTATATTAATAAAGAAGTCATGTTGATGTATATCTTTCTATGTTCAATATTCTTCATTTTTAGTATCGTTTGTGTTCTTTTCACTAAATTATGCAAAGAACTGTAAGATCTAATGTTATTTGTTAGAGCTTATGGGTTTAATGTGGTTCTATTAAATTAATCATCTATGTGAAGCTCTTATGCATGTGAGGTTATAAGATCAATATAGAGTAGAAGCAAATACACATCGTCAATGTGCAGATATCCCTTCAGTTGTAGAATCCTAGTTCCCCAACCTTCGAAAAATGCTTCGGGTGAAACTGTGATCTGCTTGCAGGTCATTGATGAAGGGGCTAGTAACTGATGGTTTTGTTGGTGCGCAACAAACTCTGATCTGGGGTCAAGCCCCCTCAATCGAGAAAATGGTTCTGTTGTTGGGACCATGATTTGCTTAAAGGGATATGATTTGGCATCCATCAAAGAAATAACTCCAGGAGTGGATCAAATAGAGAGAAAGAGAACTTGTAGAAAATAGGGATACAAAACTACGTTTATTAACTGAAGTTTGGTTGTAGAGATATATTTTTGAAGATAAATATGATATTTTCTTTTCCATGTTCTGCATTGAACTGCTTGAGTAGATATCTAAGTTAGGTTAGGATAATACTTACTTCATTCCACATTGAACTCAGGTGCATACTTAGTTCAGATCAAGCAAGCATCAAAAACCCATAACATGCATATTTTCTTTTCATCTAAGTCTTCATAACATTTTCATTTCTTGCACACTCTCACACTTTGATCTTCACCTCCTTATATAGTTTTAGCCTTTTTAATTACCTCGGGTCAAAATCATAGTTATGCTCATTGTATTCTTTGAGGGGATCAATATTCTTTGCCACGCTCATTACTATGGGCAAATAACATTGTAGGAACCCCTAGTATTATTTAACCTTAATTTTCCATCCCATATGCACTTTTGCTTTTGTGAAAATGCATGTATACGTATACGCTCTCTTTATTCTGTGTACCCATGTGTATGCACTACTTGGACTAGGTTAAACAATGTATACAACTTAAAACATTATTTTTCCTTAATCTTGTTCTTTTGTGCCATTACTCTATTACCTCTGAATTGAATTGTTATAATGTGAGTTGCCATCATACATCACTTCCAAACTGATTTCTCTGAAATTCCCTGCATTTTGTCACATTTGTAAAAAAAACTACCATGCATTATGTCACATACTGTTTATACCTTTATCAAGTAGTCCATTCATCAAATTGGTTGTCATCAAGGACAACTCAGCAGGTAGGTTTCCATCAAGAACAACACCTAATTTCTTGTATCAAGCTTTTGATTCACCTCTAATATATTTGTTCCATCATTCTGTCATCTCTGATTTGACTTGTAGATTCATCTAGTTGCCATATACTTATTTTGTTACAAGTGAGTTTCCTTCCAGGACAACACATGCATCATAATGGAAACAATCTCCTCCTTTGCACTTGGTGGCAACCACTTTGGTGTTGGGTCACTACAACCTGTAAATAACATCAAGACAAGAACCAAGCCTTTCAAGAAAATCAAGCTACTCTACAAACACCAAGCTACTCTCCCACTTTGACATCAAGGGAAAAGGGATGACCAATGTAAAATGAATACTTCCATGTTGAATATGAATACTAATCATGCTCCCTTTAGGTACATACTGAATTCTTTAACTGAACTCCCCCTTAGTACATTATGAGCTGCACTATACTGACCATGCTTCCCCTGAGCACATGCAAAGTCTATAGAAATATTTTCCAAAGGAATACATGACTCTATAACTCAACTATGTGAGTATGACCTTCCTATCACCAATGACTCATACATACATCAATCGCCCAACCAAGTGGGGATACATATTTGACTCCTCCACCCAACCAAGTGCGATTACATATTTGACATGATCTGAAAAGTCTATACATGAATGAATATGAAAAATATTACATCATAGGTATTTACATGGAATTTACATCAAATCATATACATGAAATTTATAACAAATACCAAAGAACTAAACAAGATCATGATAATTATTAGCAACTATTGTACACTATATATGATCTGCACCATAAACATCTATCAACAACATCGAGAGTAACAACCTATATATGTCCATCAACAATTCACAAGATAAGACAATGTAACTTTAATATCACAAGCCCATGACTAAGTTATCGCATATAGATATCAAATCATCCTCTTGACCTTATCAAGACCAACTTTCTCTTTTTCTCTATTAGAAAAATCCATTATCTATATCCTTCCATGAATCAACTAAGAATACACCATATCTCCAAGCAGCTATACAAAAACCATTCACATGATATCATGTGAAACGACGATAGTCATCATCCATGACCATAAAATCATCATCGTAGCAAGCATTGCATGATATCTCCATAAGAACCCTCAATATCTCAACCATGTATCATCACTAAGGAGTTTTCTAACAATCCTCCTCTGGTAAGCATGAATCATGATAATCAAAATATGTGAGTATTAAACCTATCATCATAAAGTGAGAAGTCATCATCATTATGTGACTAGTTAAGCCATGTATCTAAATATCCATGTCTTCAAATAGCTATGTCTTCATGAAATCTACAATAACACCATTCTCTTGGCCAACCAACAATATTTACCAATAGGCAACTTAATTAATCATCCATGTATCTAGCATAGAGAGAGAAATATGTATCTAGCTTATCATTAATGTGAATGGAAAACCATGAGCTCATAGTCATTTTGTCAAACTTTCTTGATACCATCAAGTGAAACAATTCTCAACCATGTGAGAGTCAAGAAGTATATGAATCCTCATCCATTACTTGACCATATGAAATTTATGCATCCTTGAAGGCATAATGGCAGCAACATGAGTGACACTTAACATCATTAAATAATGAAGATGTGCACTCAATGTTTGTTCTTCTCCTTGAACTTATGAAGATCACCATGTAAGAAACATAACTATATGCATCATCAGAGGAGTCATCCACAAATTTGATTAGAAGCATCAAAACAACTAAGTGGCTCAAGCGAAGTATCATTTGTGATATCATCATAGCAAATTCATGACTGCAATATAGCATGATGCATCATTTAAACATTTCAACAACGTAAGAATCCAAACTAATGATAAGAATAATTATGTACCAAAGACTTCTAAACATAATTCCAACAATGCATTATTGGAATCATAGCATCTTCTCCCCGTGAAAAGGTGCCAACTGTTCACTGTCAGATCTGATCATTACATATATCAATAAGAATCACCAAGGCATCATCATCAACTAGTTATACATCAAGTCATCAACAACTTATGAAGGTAAAAATCACTTCTAAATAACATCCGTAGACTGTAATCATCAACCATCAAAACAGAAAAGACAATCGATAATTATCTGAACCATATCAGACCCTTTTTCTAAGTTTGTCCCACTGCTTCTTCGTCAAACCAAAATATACGTGACTATGCAGTTTCGAACTCATATATATACGCTACTTGTCTTCATAATATCTATGTATGAAAATTGGAACACTGAAATTTCATACTTTCAGTTCCTCTTGAGTGTTTTCTGACAGTACCTGGACCTAGAACTTTTACTGAAACATTGGTTCCAAGAATATGATTACCATTATAGTTCTTCATCAGAGACTCCATTTTTCTCTTGTCTCCAACCATGTGATGAGCACATCCACTACCATATTTGTCTTCGAATAGAAGAGAAGAAGATCACATCTTATCTGATCTTCCTTTTCTAGATTCTTGGTGGATTCATCTTTTTCAGATTTTCTCATATAAATGTGCTTATTTGTTCTCTTACCATGTTTTCTACGACAATCCATAGACTTGCTCCTGCATCCTTTTTCTATATGCCCAAACTTGTTACAAGCATAACATCTTGTATGTTTCAAATTCTTTATATAGCATTCAATGGCTTTGTGACCAAACATGTTGCAAGAAAAACAATATCCCCTAAAGTACCTGGAAGCTAATGATCTTTCTGTGAGATGGTTATTAGCAGCTTGAAACATTCAACTTTTGCACCTAGCTACAACATGTCCAAAATTATGACAGATAGAACATTCAACATTATTCATCAAAGGAAATAATCGATTAACACTTCCATAATTACGAGTAAATGATTTTCATTGAAGAATTTATTACCTTGGTTGTCGATGGGGTTGACCTCTTATCTCCTTGTTGAGCATTTCAGATTTTGCATTAGAATTCTTTGCGTCAATTTGTTAGCTAGATTCACCTTTAACAGTTTCATGAAAATCAAGACTAGATTCGATGGTAGGAGACCTTCGAATACTAAGAATATTATGTAAAACCTTAGTACTATCTTGAAATCGTCAAAGTTTATCCTTTTCTTCTAATTTACCAATTTTCTGATATTTACCTCAACCTGATATTGCTCTTCCTTTTCCAGATACTTCTTCTTCATGATTTCTTCAACTTTTCTTTTGTCTTCCACTTGTTGTTTTAACTTGAGAATCTCATTTTCTTGTTCTTAAAATTCTTGAAGTAGTTCTTCATTTTGCTTGTTTGTTTTTTCAATACCTTCTTTGAGAGAGATGAGCTCAGGTTGAAGACCTTCACAGTAACTAGTTCTTTCTTTAAGTTCCTTGGTTCTTGTATCCATTTCACTCACTTCATTTCTAAATGATGTCACTTCATCCTACAACCTTTGACATTGATCTTCCTTTTCCTTGTACTGCTTTCTTATTTTGTTTCCTTCCTCTAACTGAGTTTTTAACCAGGTAACCTCTTCTTTGTAGGTACACTCCCTTTTGTCAAATAGATCTTGTTGATCTCTAATTTTATCAGTGAGACTTTTAAATTTAGTCTCTGTTAGAGCTATTTCACTTTCACCCATAAGAGAAAATTGAAGTATTTCACTATCACATTCATTATCTTCAATATTGAATGGACAGAGAAATGTATCACCAAAGGACCTTTGTAGGTACACTCCCTTTTGTAAAATAGATCTTGTTGATCTCTAATTTTATCTATGAGACTTTTAACTTCTGTCACTATTATATTTCTTTCACTTTCACCCATAAGAGGAAATTCAGTTGTTTCATTGTCACATTTATTATCTTCAATATTGCATGAATAGAGAAATGTATCACCAGAGGACCAAAAACTAGTACATAATAATTCTTTTTCTTGTTCATCTCCAATCTGAGGTGATTCCGAATCTGAATAATTGATTCCACCTAGTGGCCAATTGTCTTTCCGCTATCACTATTCCTTTGAGATGTCGTCTTATTTTGAGGTGCTTTCTTCTTTTCTTCTTTCCCATTGTTACAATGGATCTCCTTCAAGCGAGCAATCTTCTTCCAAGGGACCCTCTCTAATACCAATTATTGGAAAAAATACTGAGAGGAGGCAAGGGTGAATCAGTATTTCCAAATCAACAACTTTTTACGTTTCATATTCAAATTTCGATACATGACTTTACTAAAATTTACCTATGTGTGTATGTGACTCTTCTTAAGACAATTAGCATATATCTAGTGAATTTATGATTCAGTTGATGCCTCATATGTATGTATTCATCCAGTGCATCAATATTATATTAAACATTAGATAGAAAATGTCCATGTTCTATAATAACAAAATAAACCATCACACATAAGAAGCACACATGAACAACAAGATTTAAGGTGGAAACCCAATGCAGGAGAAAAACACTTGCTACTGTCATCTCCATCTTATTTTTAATATAAAGAAAATACTATTTACAATCGTGTACTGGTGTAGACTCATACCTATATGTAAGCACCCTCTTGTAGAAGGATACAACCTTCTCTCATTCTCCAGCTTCTACTAGAAGTGAGCTACAACACCCTAGCTCTTGTATTTGTTCATAAGTTTACTAGATGGTAGGCACGGGCCTACAAAGGGCTACAACCTTGACTTGTTCTCCAGATACTACTGGAAGGGAGCTACAACCCCCTGATCTAATCACCAGCTACTATTGGTAGGAAGCTTCGACTTCCTCACTAAAGGATCGAATCCTCAACATCCTCCATGGACCACATTTCATCAAATTTTCAGATTGGATCCACCTACTTCAACACATCATAACTTGTTGGCCACATTTCATTAAATTTTCATACTAGACCCATTATCAACACTTAAGCTCAATATCAAAACTCAAAATTGTAAATCATCGATGTAATATATCCATCCATCATTGATGCATCTGAATCAATCAATCACTGAAACCCAATCATCAACCTATGACATAACTAAAACCTAATCATCACTTTCTGAATCAACCAATCATTGAAACTTTTGACACAACTGAAGCAAACAATCACTGAAACCTCTGACACAACTAAATCACCCAATCATCAATTTCTGATACAACTAAATCAACCATTCACTGAAAACCCAATCAATTGAAACTTAATCAAAATTCAAGCAATCAAATGGAATAGTCAAGTCACTGTAACCAATACACATAATTGAACTCATAACACTGCATCAACAACCAGAACTAACTGTTGAAATATGGAAACAAGAATATTCCAATTTAATTTGTCCTTGAATTAAATTGTGAATTAAAATCTAATTTAGTCTGAACAACTACTTGGAAATAATTAATTAATTTATTTTAAATTAATTAGTTGGAGAAATTCAAGTTAGAAGTCTTTTTGAAGTCACGCAAGAGTTATCCCTTAAATTAAGGAGATAAGATTGAGTTATATTTGAGTTGTAATTAGTTAACTCAGTTTACTGGGTTAAATCTAGTTAAATTACTTCCAAACTGTTTGAGGAACTAATAGTGAGTTAAAAGTCAATTAATGCATTAATGCACTCAAATAGTGCTACTCCAGTTAACTAAAGATTCTCCCATTAGAAACCGATGCATGTCTATTATGATAAATATCTAGTTGAGATTAGTGTTCAAGGACAATGTACTATCAGTTCCATGTGTTTTCTCATGGAGAAAACTCATGCATGCAATCAAGGATTCATCCTTGAGGATTGCGCAGTTTTGAATGTTTGTTTTTCCACTTGGTAATAGGCTAATCATCCACAAGTAACAACACAAGGAAATAGGAGCTTAGAGGGTAGATATGAAGGCAGGAGAGAAGTCAAGATTTCCTATGAACATATGTGAGGATTGTACTGAGAGCTGACTAGCTGTGAGAGCTAAGGCTTTGTATAATTCTTATGTATTTCCACCATGTATGGTGATACAATAGTGTGGGGATTTTATTTAAGGAGTTCTAGAAGGTATTTTCATGTCTATTGTGCCATTGATTCTTCTTCTTCTAGTAATATTATTCAACACGATCTTTAAGCTTCTGTAAAATTGATATTATAAGTAGGTTATAATATTTTTCTTTGATTTATATTTCATTATTGGGTTAACTTATGACAGATTTTGTACATGGTATCAGAGTTGTGAACAATATACTGAGAAGAAAATTCGAGGTTTGAAGTTCAGGGTTTCAGCTACAAATCGAATTCATATCATACTTCAAGGTTGGCCAATGGCATTCTATGGAATTAGACTCAAGTATGCCTAGGAAGGTAGCTCGAATTACATAACATGGAAAGATAGAATGGAGGTTGTATTAGAAGACAATGGCTTGAAGCAATTCATTGATCAAGAAATCCCAAAGCCAGCTTCAACTAATGCACAAGAGATGGTTGTGTGGAAGAAGTGTGTGGTGAAGACGAGATGGATCATCCTTGAGGGACTTTGAGACCATATTGTCTTGAATCTGCATGGGAAGGATATTCCATTTTCATTGTGTAAGACATTGAAAGACCTCTACCCAAACAATAGTGACCATAGGAAATTGGTGCTCAAGGATAAGCTTCGAAGAGTCAAAATGGAGAAGGACGATACTATTTTCACATATTTGAACAAGCTCACCACATGCAAATATGAGCTCGACAGTGTGGGAATAACTACTGCCAATGATGATATGGTGAGCCTTGCTCTCCTTGGCCTTAGAAAGAGTTGGACTAGCTACCAGGACTCTGTGAATGGAAGGGAGAAAATGCCGAATTGGGAACGACTGTGGTTGGATCTTATGCAGGAGGAGATCATGAGGAGCACATGAGATGGTTCTTCATCCAAGAATGATGATGAAGAAAATCTAGCCTTAGCAGGTAAGGCAAGGAAATGGAAGCGGAAGGCTTCCCATTTCAAATAGAATTATTCTCATGGAGGGAAGAAGGGTGACATGTCTAAAGTAAGATGCTTCAATTTTCACAAGATGGGACATTATGTGACTAATTTCCCATCGAAGAAGTCCAAGAACGGATCCTTAGAAGCATCAAAAGGTGAGGCATTAGCCTCTTAGTTCGAAATGGGCTTTACCCTCATCGCATGCATGGTGTCATTGATGATGGGTTGTGTCTAGTATCTTGATAGTGGAGCCTCATTCCACATGATCAGTGATAAAAATTTACTTAGTGCCTTCGAGAAGAAAGACCTCAAGATTCCCATAGAGATCGGTGACGACAAAAGGTATAGTGTTTCAGGAGTGCCTACAATTTCTTTTTTGAGGGAGCATGGAACTCCTCTCATGTTGATAGATGTGATGTATGTGCCTGGGCTAAAGAAGAACTTGGTATCAATCGTGATGTTGGAGGACAAAGGCTACGATATTTTCTTCAGTAAAGGAAAGGTGTTCCTAAGACACATAGCCACAGGTCAAACCAAGAAGATAGGGATTTGGGTGAAGAATATCTATAAACTAGAGGAAGATGATTGTGCGGCATTGAGTATGAAAGCAGAATTGGTGCAAAGCCAAGAAATTGGTGAGTTGTGGCATAGGTGGTTGGGAGATTTGCATGATGGGGCTTTGAAGATAATGCAACAGATATCTAGAGGACTTCCCAGAGGTAAACTTGAGCAAGTTGACACATGCAAAGGTTGTACCTTGGGAAATTACACCAAGTCTTCCTTTCATGATCGAGACAGTTGAGCAGAGGCTATCTTAGAGTGAGTTCATAATGATTTATGTGGACCATTCTCAACATCATCCACAACAAAGCAAAGGTATTATGTGATTTTCATTGATGACTATTCTCATAAATGTTGGATTTATTTCATGCAGAAGGACCAATCTTTCACAAAGTTTTGTGAGTTCAAAGCTTTGGTCGAGAAACAGTCAGGGAGGAAGATCAAGGCCTTGAGAAGCGATAATGGTGGAGAATATATCTCTTAAGAGTATAAGGACTTATGTGCAGCAGAAGGAATTAAATGAGAGTTTATAGCACCTCATAACCTATTGGCCAAATAAATCGATCTTGCGGACAAGACTGATCTCCCTAGTCAAAGGATAGTCTAGCAACAAATAGAAAAACAAATCTATCTTTCTCTAGACATATGCAATTTATAAACAAATACTATCGAGGTGTTCAGACCCTACCTTAGTTCCAATGCTTGTTCATAGTAGCTATTCTTCAATCGTTCGAAAGAGTTACCCTTGAGAACCTACAATCACAAATGAGAAAGCATCAAATAGCACCTGCATAGCAAATGTCGTAAATTATGTCTATTATGGTGATCAATGAATCCATAAAATAAACCATGAACCAACAACTTATTGAGAAAAACAAACTTATTTGTATTAACTTTGAATTAGAAGAACCTTACAACCTTTTCATCCTTGATGTTGAACAAGCTCTTCCTCGGGTCTGAAATAGGAATTTCCTTTACTTTGAAAAGACTTGCACTCTTCCAAATGAGATCATAGAGGTATGTATACTCTCCTTATAAAAACTCAACTAAGAATACTAAGTCCTAGCAGCATTTCACATTAAAAATATTTAGCTTTCAACCTCCCAAGTAACCATCCCAATGCTTCATTTTATAGTTCAGGGGAGAAGGTTACAAGTCCACCTATGAAGGGATAGAATCTTCCTTCAAATGGATAAGCTCCTTACATCAAGGGGTTATCTCCTTAAGGTATGGGATGCATGAACCTTAATAGAGGAAACTTGCCACCTCAAGATTCCTTCCAGAAGCTTTTTGAAATGACTTAAAGTGATTTTTTAGAATATACTCGTGCCTTTTTAACTTTTACAGGGGTCCGCACCCATAACACAGAGACAAAGTGGTTAGGTGCATAGAAGACATGACCATTACATGTGGGACCACAGGTAATGCTAAGAGAACATGTGGAACTAGAGTTTTAGAGACATTTGAGGGCTTTCTCTAATTTTCAAGGCTTGATATGAGGAAATGGGGCACAAGACTTGCAAAGGAGGAAGGTATGAGTGGTAATGGACTCACACAGATTGTAGAATGTCAAGGGGACAATTGTTAGTGCAACATAACCCACAGCAGAATGGGGTGGCCGAGAGGAAGAATAGAACTATTGTAGGGGTAGCATGAGTGATGCTACATGACTAGGACCTACCACTTCACCTGTGGGTTGAGGCATGCAACAGAGCAGTCTATTTGTAGAATAGAAGCCTGCATCACATACTCGGGATGAAGACAGCAGAGGAAGCTTTCTCTAGTAAGAGACCATATGTGGGTCACTTCAGGATCTTTGGCTCATTGGTATATTTCCATGTGACAAAGGATGCATGGACAAAGCCTGAGCCAATAGAAGAGTTGGGGATATTTGTGGGCTGCACTGATACACCTCACAACTATCAAGTGTACTTTCCTACCATTCGGAGGACAGTGGGTCGCGGAGATCTCAAGTTTGATGAGTAGAATGCCATGTGAGTTTCCCTTGACAGGGAGCTCCAACTATAGGTTGTGGAGGAACTATTGGTTCCTAAGGATGAGGAGCCTCAAACTGATGCGGAGAAGCTGCATGCAGAGGTTACAGGAGTGGAAACATCCACTCAAGCAGAGTCCTCCAGACATGGATGAAAGAGCACAAGATAAGTTGAAAGATTGGTGTAGGATGCAATAGAGAATGTGGGAGCACTATCTTCTCAACATAGATAGAGGAGGTCACCAGAGAGGTACACTATATACATGGCCCTTGCTGGGGAATGTGTTGAGACTAAGCCATCTTCCTTTGAGGAAGAAATGCAGCAGTCGATTTGGGTTGATGCTATGGTGGAGGAGTATGACTCCATAGTTCGTAATAGTGTTTGGGACATGGTTTCGAGATCATAGAACAAGATAGTTGTGAGTTCTGGTTGGATTTACAAGGTAAAGCAAGTTGTTGATGGTAGTGTGGAGAAGCATAAGGCAAGTTTTGTTACCTGTGGCTTTTCACAGGCAAGGAGGATCATGTTGTTGCAGTATATTTCAACAGAGGAGCAAGATGCTAACATTTTGACAAAGGCATTGTCAAAGTGTAAATTTGAGTTCCATAGAGTCAAGATCGGGGTGGCAGATAATCCCTTTCTTATTGAGAGGGAGTGTTGAAATATGGCAACAAGAATATTCCAATTTAATTTGTCATTGAATTAAATTGTGAATTAAAATCGAATTTAGTCTTAACAGCTACTTGGAAATAATTAATTTATTTATTTTAAATTAATTAGTTGGAGAAATTGAAGTTAGAAGTCTTTCTGAAGTCATTCAAGAGTTATCACTTAAATTAAGGAGATAAGATTGAGTTATATTTGAGTTGTAATTAATTAACTAGTTTTACTGAGTTAATTCCAGTTAAATTAGTTCCAAACTATTTCAAGAACTAATAGTGAGTTAACAGTCAGTTGATGGATTAGTGCACTCAACTACTGATACTCTAGTTAACTGAAGATTCCCTCATCAAAAACTCATGCATGTCTATTCTGAGAAAGACCTAGTTGAGATTAATGTTCAAGGACAGTGTATTATTAGTTGCATGTTCTTTATCACGGAGAAAACTCATGGATGCAGTCAATGATTCATCCTTAAGGATTGCGTAGTTTTGAAGGCTTGTTTTTCCACTTGGTAATAGGCTAATCATACACAAGGAACAATGCAAGGAAATGGGAGCTTGGACGGCAGTGGGGAAGGCAGGAGAGAAGCCAAGATTGCCTGTGAGCATCTTTGAGGATTGTACTGAGAGGTAAAGCTCTGTATAATTCCTATGTATTTCCACCATGTATGATAATAAAATAGTGTGGGGTTTTTATCTGAGGATTTCCCCAAAGTATTTTCGTGTTTAATGTGCCATTGATTCTTCTTCTTTTGGTTATATTGTTTAGCTCAATCTTTAAGCTTCCAAAAAATTGATAGTAGAAGTAGGTTATAGTATTCTTCTTTAATTTATATTGCATTATCGGGTTAAGCTATCACAAATTTTCTACACTAACTAGAACCTCAAAAATCATATGTCAGAATGTATACACTAGTTCAATGATGACAACCTACATTTATATGCTACTTTCTGCAACCTAACCTACGTATATGTCTAAATATACTAAATCATAAATCTTCTGAACCAAAATTTGAACTAACTAGAGACATTCTAAAGATCTACTCTCATGTTACAGAGTTCTAAATAGATAGCAGAAAAAATCACCCCTCTTACTAAATGAATCAATCAGCCAGACTCAATCCCCTTGTACAATTAGTTTTACTTCGGATCTAATGAAGACATCATTGACAAACAACAGTAAAACAACAACACTGATAAAATAGATTGGCATTTTTAAACAACAAGCCCTTCCTCTGCATATGTTAATTGGAAGTGTTGAACCCACATGTACACGTGCCTTCACTGAGTCAAGCTTGTGTATAGATCTATAAATAAGGACTTATAACATTGTAGTGTTTCATGACATCGGATATACTCAGATCATAACATTTAAAGGATAAAACATGTGTTAGCAATCAGATCTAGACTATCCATTATCATATCATACAATGATAAGTCATTTAAGGTCTTATGATCTTGGTCCATCATTAGATCTCATCGATCATCAAGCACACAGGTGCATACTTAGTTCAAATTAAGAAAAGAATAAAAAAACCATAACATGCATATTTTCTTTTGATCTAACTATCTATAACATTTTTATTTCTTCCACACTCTCACACTTTGATGTTCACCTCCTTATATAACTTTAGCCTTTTTCAATACCTCGGGTCAAAATTTATGCTGATGGTACTCTTTGACAGGATCAATATTCTTTTCCACGCTCATTACTATGGGCCAATACCATGGTAGAAAGCCCTCATATTCTTTAACCTTAATTTTCCATCCCATACGTGCTTTTATTTCTGTGAAACTGTGTGCATATGTATACATTAATTTCATTATGTGTACCCGCGTGTGTATGATACTTGGACTAGGTTAAATAATGTATACAACTTAAAAAATTCTTTTTCCTTAATCTTGTTCTTTTGTGCCATTACTCTATTACCTCTGAATTGACGTGTTATAATGTGAGTTGCCATCATACATCACTTCTGAACTGATTCCTCTGAATTTCCTTGCATTTTATCACATATGTAAACACAACTACCATGCATTCTGTCACACCATGTTTATACCTTTATCAAGTAGTCCATTCATAAGATAGGTTGTCATCAAGGACAACTCATTAGGTAGGTTTCCATCAAGGACAACACCTAATTTCCTATATCAAGCTTTTGATTCTGATATGTAAACTTTTGACCATCATTTTGTTCCATCATTCTGTCACCTTTGATATATCTATTTCATCATTTTATCACCTCTGATATGACCTATAGATTCATCTAGTTACCATATACTTGTTCTGTTACAAGTGAGTTTCCATCAAGGGAAACACATGCATCATAATGCCAACAATCTCCCCCTTTGGACTTGATGGCAACCACTTTGATGTTGGGTCACCACAACCTGTAAATAACATTAAGACAAGAACCAAGATTTTCAAAAATGTCAAGCTAATCTCCCCCTTTAACATCAAGGGAAAAGGGATGACCAATGTTAAATGAAGACTTCCATGTTGAATTTGAATATTGATCATGCTCCCCCTAGGAACATGCTCAACTATCTAATCAAACTCCCCCTTAATACATGTTGAGATGCACTAAACTGACCATGCTCCCTTTGAGAACATGCAGAGTCTGCAGAAATATCTTTCAAAGGAATACATGAGTCTATAAGTCAACTATGTGAGTATAACCTTCTTATCACCAATGACTCATACATACATCAATCACCCAACCAAGTGGATATACATATTTGACTCCTCCACCCAACTAAGTGGGATTACATTTTTGACATGATCTCAAAAGTCCATACATGACTAAATATGACGGTTATTACATCATAGGTCTTTACATGACCTTTACATCAAATGATATACATGACATTTATAACAAAGACCAAATGCTTAAACAAGATCATGATAATTATCAGCAACTATCATACACCATATATGATTTGAACCATAAACATCTATCAACAACATCAAGAGTAACAACCTGTATATGTCCATTACAATTCACAAGATAAAGACAATGTAACTTTAATATCATAAACATGTGACTAAGTTGCTTCATATAGATATCAACTCATCGTCTTGACCTTATCAAGGCCAAATTTCTCTTTTTCTTTGTTATAAAAGCCTTTATTTATAGCCTTGCATGAATCAACTAAGCATATGCCGTATGTCAAACTAGTGATAAAAAATTGATTCACATCATATCATGTGAAACCACCATAGTCATCATCCATGAGCATAACATCATCATCGTAGTAAGACATGCATGATATTTCCACAAGAAACCTCAATATCTGAACCATGTACTATCATCTTGACGGTGTTGGACCCACCAACATTCAAAGGATTATCCTAGTATGAAGTCCCAACTAGATTTCACACCATTTGGTGTGTGAGACCCATCCAGTATGATGGCCTAGTTGCCATTCTCTTAAGCATTTGCCTCAACTCTTGCTTGTCAGCATAGGAGAGTGGTTTTCTTTGTCTTCGAGAAGTGAGGTTCGCGTGCGTAGTGAGTGTAAGTGTACTTGTGTCAATGTTTTTTTCATTGTGAGAGGAAAAGGTGAAGATGAGTTCCAGGTTGAAAGCGATCAGTCCCAGCTTAGCTACGAACACACAACACAAACGACATACATAGCTTTCGGTGGAGCAGTCCACTTGAATGCAGTAGTCACAACATACAAGGTAAGATAACATGTACATCACTCACAGATCAATCTGAGAGGAGCGCCATGGTTGTTACACCAAGGTTCATGTGAAAGGACTGTCTGATTTCCGGCAGAGCAGTAAACACGGATGGGACAACATTAACATCATATACAACACATTTCCATTAATAGATTATGCATTACAGCAAATGAATTAGTTCAAATGTAGAACACATGGTTAAAGCAACATGCATTACAAGTGTTAAAGATCAATCTTACAAGAAATACAATACATGTGTGAAAACATGTTGGCCTGTTGCTGGGATTTTAAATTAAGAAAATGTTCCAAGACACATCGTTACACCATACATCACTAACCCCATCAGCGGGGCATTGGAGACACTACTTACTCCTCAAAGAAAATCTTACAGAATCTCTTGGCTATGTGGGAGGTATTTATAGCCAAGGGTAAAACTGACCCTTATGGTTGTTTGACTACCATCATGACTGTTTGACTTCCATGAATTTCTGACTTACATGACTCTATGTTCAACAAGTGGGTCTCTTGGACTTTCTTGTTACATCACATTGACTGACAACAAGCCCATCGTAGAGATGTGGGCAACATGACTCATGACTTGACTCGACATGAGTTGACATGACATTGCTTTTTCATTTGTGGTGCTGCTTGAGTGCATGTTGAGCTAGAGTGCTACTGAGTGATGGATTTCTTCACGGTGTACCATAGCTTCACATCCACATGGAGAAGTGCACGAAGCCTTCGATGGTCCATGTTTCACTTGATGAATCTTTAGCATGTTGTTCCTTACTTTCATGCTGGAAGTCTTGACAGACTCACTTGTTCGCAAAGGTGCATGTTCATTGTGTTCGTCTAATTCGCATGCTTCATTCATTCGTCTGTTGGTGAACATGTCCATGTGCATGTGCTCCCTCCATTCATCCCGTTCATTGTCTTGACATGTTTGTTGGTGTACCTATACCTTCAATCACTCATGATGAGACAACATCAAATACAAAACCTCCTAGTCTACCATGACACCTGACGATTTGAATGCAAGTGGCTAGGAGAGTCAGCTAGGCTGTGATGTGGGCTGATGGCTCTGGGAAACTGCTGATGAAAACTCCACAAGAGTCACTGAGATATGGAGATAGGTGATATAATTTGACACTAACTAACTGCAAGGTCTATCTCGGCCAGGAGGCGAAATTGCGCAAATTTTTGGGGGAACAATCTGGGCTGCTGGAAGGTAAGGCAAACATGCTCTGCACATTTTCTACAATGAACAATCAACAAGGGGTAGAAAGCCAAATTTGCATAATTCTCCAGAGGAATGGGTTGGGCTACATAAGGGGTCAATAGGCAAGGATTGCGCAATTTTTCTGGGGAACTCCTCAGGAGACTGGCAGCCAGATCTATGCAATTCCCAAAGGGAACTGCCAGTTAACTGCTGGGGTCACTGGTATCCAAACTTCTACAATTTCCAGAGGGAAATTCCAGTTGGAAATTGTGGTCACTGGAAGCGAGACTTGCGCAATTCCCAAAGGGAATTTCTAGTTGGCTATTGGGGTCACTAGCAGGCAAACTTGCACAATTGCCAGAGAGAACTGATAGTTGGATACTTAGACACTCGTAGCAGAAACTGCAAAATTACTGGAGGAAATAGGAAGTCTGTTGTTGGGAGATGTTGGCTAGGAAAACTGCATTAAGGTCGAGAGGTTGGCCTGCTGATCATCTCTATGCAATTTTTGAGCTGAGCTAATTGATGGGTAGCGGGAGGTCTACTCATGAGCACTCCGCAATTTCTACGATGAAGAGTTGGTCGACTATCTAGGTGGCCAGCGTGAATGTTGATTGAATTGCTTGGAGGCAACATAGCTTGAAAGAACTATCCTGGTGCATATGTGTTGTTCTGGTTGACAATCGATCAAGTCAAAAGTAGGGTGATGTTCCGACTATCAATGAGGAGTTTGGTCATCAGAACTTTAGCAAAAATGACTTAGTGTGTGAACAATCGAAAGATGCACAGGTGATCATACGAAAACACACTCGCACGAGTTGACAACGAAATGACCAAACCATCAGGACACACATGTTCAACATGACTGACCGATAGTGCAAGCAACAAGCATGACACTCGTGATTGATCATTCATGCTCGAGATGATGCTTGTGTGACAGTGAATATGAATCGATGTGTGAGTGCGACAGATGCCTTCATGCTGATCACAACAGACACATACAGTGCAAATATTTCGAGCATAACCAGAAATGGTCACAAGCATGACTTAGATGTCAACGTGTAGAGACTTGAGTGCAATAAACAAGCAAGGTGAATGTAAAGACTCAAATGAGCTCATGGAGCTAACTCGAGTGTGTACAGTCATTAAGTGAAACTCTCTAAGGTAGGCTCTGAAATTGGTGCAGGCCAAAATTTTGGAGAGTGGTTGTAGTCGCTACAACACTTGGCAACACACTGGTAGAGCTCCAATTTCTCTATTCTAGTTCAATGATTGCACAGGGCCTTGGTCTTTCAGAAAGTATTGAACCACTATGCAGGTTACATCAATTTCCCAACTTACCCTTGGACATAAATGGTTCACCCTTTTCCAACTCAGTCAAACACAATCAAAATTGTTGCTTAGGTCTCAGTGTTTTGAATCCAGGAAGGGTAGTTTAGTTCGTGAGTTGAAGATTTTCAAAGTATAAGTTTTCATCTCTAGTGTTGCTCCACTACCAGGAGCCCTGGACAGTACCCAGGTGGAGTCATGCAGGAACACACACATTGCTCCACTGCCAGTGAGCCTGGTTAGTACCCTGGTAGAGTTGCATGCTTCATCTCTCTATGCAGGAAGCCTTTCTCCTCTTTTTCCTTTTTATTTTTTAAGAGAATTGTGCATAGGAACTTATTTATTTTTCAGACGGAAGAGCGATCCTAACTTATTGAGAGTAGAAGAGGGGTTTTCTTCAGAGAAGCATGTAAGACCTTTGACATAGTTTTTCAAGTTTAGATTTTTCTGCTTCTCTGTTCCTACTAATTGGATTAGCTTCAACACGCGGAGCAGAAGGCTAAGTATAGGCATCAGACTTCCCAATGCGGACACAGGTTCACGGTTGGACCAAATATTCCATTACAGATGGTTCATATTTTCTGTCAAGACTTCATCGACCGAAGGTTGTAACGAAGCATAGAGAAGGTTGACACAAGACTAGCCAAGTGTTGCAGTGTCACAAGTATCTTCAAATTTTAGCCACATACTCTATTCAAAAGCTAGAACGTAGTAGTTGGCAGCACTTACTACCACAACAAAGATAGTAATATGTCAAACAAACAAAATGCACATGAACAAAAATAGTAATCAGAATAAAACAAATCAAAAGGAAAGATAATAAGTAAAACAAATCAAATGAAACAACAAGCAGCAAGCGAGCTATGTACATGGCATGAGTGCAGCCCAACCTATTGGAAATAATGCTTTAGATCTTGGTCGTTGACGAGAAGGTTGTCAATCCTCCCGTTGAGTGAGCACAAACAATATTTGTATGGGCCAACCTTCTTGTAAATTGTGTACGGACAAATCCATAGGGACTGGAACTTCATATCCTTGGCTTTGTCTTCATCAAGTTTATCCCATTTTAGAACTAATTCAACCAATTCGAAGCTATCATTCCCTGCAGACTTCTTATCGAACCACCTCTTGATACAGTTCTGGTGGAGTATGAATTTTTCTTTTTCTTCCATCCTTTCTTCTTGGAGCTTACGGAGAGCATCCATCTTATGCCAAACTAGTTGGAAATAGTTTCCTTGGGATTCCTTGGAAAGCTAAAGAGCAGGCAAGTAGATATTTGGCAGGAGTATGGCTTCTTTACTATAGACTAGGAAATACAGTGACGTGATCAGAGAGGGCTTAGGTGTTACATGGTCAACCGATAGTGCATTTGTCAGGGCAGTATGCAAGTTATGTTGTTCAGAGAAAATGGTCTTCTTGATTATACATATGAGATTCTTATTTGTAGACTCTACTAAACCATTTTCGTGCAGGTAGTAATTCGATGAATGCCTTAAAACAACACCATTTTGTAATGCAAAGTCATAGAGTTTCAAAGACTTCTTGGTTATTCACTTGTTTGAGCGGGACTGCCTCTATCCACTACATAAAGTAGTCAATTGTTGTTAGGATATAATGGTGTTGCTTTCACAAATGAGGGAAAATTTCCCCAATAATGTCCAAGCCCCACTGTTGGAATGTTTCAGTCACTACAACAAGGTGTAGTGAGACTATTGATCTTCGTGTTCTGTCGACGCACTGCTGATAGACCGGGCATTTGTGGGCATAGGCATGCACATCCTTGAATAATGTGGGCCAGTAGAAACTGGCTCTCATAACCTTGTGTGATATGGTATTCCACACAAAGTGACCCCTGATAGCTCCATCACACCGATATTGAAGTACCTTCTCTAATTTTTGTGCCTCTAGGCACCTGAGAAAAACTCCATTACTCTATTTTTTGTAAAGCACTTCATGCACTGACTGGTATGCTAAACCTTTCAAGCATAATGTCAAATTTTGTCTGATAGAAAGGTGAGAGGGTATGGTGCCATGGTCAAGGTACTGGCATATCTACGTACCAAGAGGTTTCGTTTTTCATGGGGGCTTCTCGTCTTATTTCATACATTTCAATCTCTTGCTCCCAACCGGCAAGCTCTTCTTCACTCTCCTGGGTGTGTACTACCTCAGCTACAATTCTACAGAGCCCATGTCCTTGGATCATGTGTACTAGCTTGATTTCAATATCATATTCTTGCAAACCTGTTATCCAGTTCACACGTCGTTATCCCAACTCTTGTTGTACCAACAACGTATGCACTGTTGGGTGGGGAACAAAGACAATGCAGTGGTTTTTTATCGAGTAGGGCCTGAAGTGTTTCACCATCTTGTAAACTGCATAAGATTTTTTGGCAATGGCATGGTAGTTAAGTTCTATTCCCTGCATGATTGCACTGATGAAAGAGATGGGACGTTGATCATTAGCTTCATCTTTCTGCGTGAGTATTGCAGCTAGAGAGTTGTTAGAAGTGAAGGTGTATATCAAGAAATCCTTTTTGAAATCTAGGCTATACAGTGTGAGCGCTTTGGTAATGGCTTGCTTAATATGGGAGAATGCATGTTTTTCTTTCTTTCCCCACGTGTACACTGCATCTTTCATGATCATCTCCTGCATGGGCTTAACTGTTTGTGCATAATCCGAGATGAATTTCTAGAGGACGTTTATCTTTACCAAGAAGGACTGCATGGATTTATTGTTGATGAGGTGAGGAATGTGTGTGATAGCTTGGACCCGTTCTAGATCCACCTTGATATTTCTCTCGGAAAAAATTTGTCCAATGAGGTTCCCCTTTGACACGGAAAATACGCTCTTTTTTGGGTTCATGGAAATCCCTTATATTCACATTGCTCAAAATTTTTCTTAAGATTATGTATGTGGTCTTCTCGTCTTCGGGAGAACACGTTCACATCATCAAAGTATACCACCATGCTTTTCCCAATGAGTCCGTGAAAGGCAATGTCTATAGCATGCTCAAATGTTGCCACTGCTTTTACAAGCCCAAATTCCATCCATCTATAAGAGAACTTACCCCACTTGCTACCAGAACCTGATTGTATCCTGAAAAACCATCAAGTAGAGAGAACATCTTTTCCCCAAACACTATTTGCAAGATATGGTCCATAGATGGCACGGGGTATTTATCTTTGTTCGAGGCATGGTTAACATTCTGAAAATTGACACACAAGTTGATTTCCCTAGACTTCTTTCGTACAAGAACAAGGATAGAGACCCAAGTGGAATGACAATTTTTGTATATGATCCATGCATCCAACAATTTAGTAAGCTCTTTCTATATGAGGGGTTCAAACAATGGATGTACTTTTCCCAGCTTTTGTTGATATGGCTTGACCCCTTCCTTGATTGGGATGATATGTTGGATGATCCATGTGTCATAAGTTTTAAAATGATCATACATCCATGCGAACACATCTCGGCACTGTTTGAACAAGAGGATGAAGTCTTTTCATTCTTGTTGTGTACATCATCAATCAAGGTTGACAAATTTCAGATCCTTTTCCTTTCCCAGGTTTATCAATTCGTGCCTCATGTTGGAACTGCGGGTATTGCTATTTCTTGGCCCTTAGAACCACTCTTGCAAGTCGTATAACTTTTCTAGTGATACCACACCTTTTGTGATAATTTCGCCTTTCATGTCATCAGCTCCTACTTCTAGGAAGCACTTGTGCTCATCATCATCTATTGCTATAGTTTTGAAAATGTCAGTGTTTGCCAACAAATGTAGTATATGTTGATCATCATAAAACATGCGTAAGTTACTTATGTTATCTAGGATAGATGGCTTGTACCAAATTTCAATAGTAAACCTATCCCTAATCGGTGACATTCGTGAGGCTGCATTTGCTGATGCATTGGTAGCTACATTACGCATACATGGCACAACAATGATATTAAATGCTTAAAAGTTTGAGACTAGTTGTCATACCTCCTCTTGGTATTTTTTTAGATGTGATAAATAGTGAATGGTGTCATGTATTACCACTATCTATGAATCACCTACCACTTTAAGCATGACCACATCGAGGCTAATAGCTTTCTACAAGCCCTATATGAGTGCTTCATATTCTGCTACATTGTTCATGCACTCAAAATCCAAGCAGCTTTACACCATATGCTTCTTGTTGTAAGGGTCAATCAGAACACACTTGACGGCTAAGCCATCCCATGTCTTTGATCCATCGAAGTACAAAGTCCACAACTCATTTATACATGAACCGCTTGATGTGCTAGTACTACTGCTACTACTGTCACTACTACTACTATTACTACTATTGGTACAATGTGTTATAAAAGTTTCATTACCATCAGTTCGGAAAAGAAGGAGTACCAACTATGTGTCTAGTAAGTTTGGATCCATCCATGTAGGATAACAACCCAACGTTGTTTCAAGGGGGTAGTTGTTGAACATGAGTTTTGTGAGAGCTAATGATTCATTCTCGCCATTGATGGGAGTGACATTATGCTTCATGTACCTCTCAGATTCTACTTATATTTGGTTGCACATGCCCTTTTATGAAAGCCACATGTGCGACCATTCTATAGAAAAATATCCATCCAAGTTACAGGACTAGTCCCTACTGAGTAATAGACCATATGCTTCCAGAATGTCCACGAGCACTATATTGATGCATTAGTGGACTCAACAGTCATGGGATACTCAGATGATCATGTAACGTAGTTCACCAATGGCTGGTACAGATTTTCTATCATGTTGGATGATTCTCACAAAGGTTTCTCTCCATTGTGCATTGATGCTCTTAGCAATGGAAAGTGGCATGACATTGGCTGTCATGCTGGAATCAACAATGAAGTTTTGAAAATTGTATTTAATGACTTCAAAATGTAAGAGGAATGGAGGACAACCTGAGTTTACTTCTTCCATCCAGAGTGTATTGAGCACAGTTGAAAGTGGTCCAGGAGGTGTGCTTACTCACTTGCTAGTAGAGGTTGTGTTGTCTGTCGCTGTCTGTCCCAAAGTGCGCAGTAAGATATCTCACTAACTCAGGATCTTAGCCAACTCGAACAAACTAATGTTTTCTCGAGTTTATTCATGTCATCAACTATGTTATAATCCATAGGCGGTAGACTCACATAGGTATTCGGGGTGGAACGGGTGTTCGTGTTGTCTAGCAGAGTGTTATGCAATTTGCTGCTCATGGACATACTCTGACCCGCTGCAATCTTTCTAGAATTACTTTTTGTTTGTTGCTTCGAGGTAGCCGATGGATTGGTCTTCCTTATCAGCAGTCTGACCTTTTGTTGCATATCCTCAAATGTGGGTGGAGCCCCTTTACTTCGAAGACTGTAATGGTCAGTTTGCTAATGAGGTTGCTTCTCAGTGTTCATCTTTGCCATTGTTTGCGAGCACTAATACGTGTACAACACATACTCAGAGCTTGCTGGTTCATCAAGTGCAACCTATACATCATTAAATGTGTCTTCCGGTTGCTCCTGTATATGGCTTCCCACCTCGAGTGTATGAATATAAAAAATATTTGTGGCTAGCTTCCAGCCCGAGAAAGAGTTCTCAAGATGATGTTCTTCATGGAAAGAACAAAATTTCGTATTTGCACACCGTTCGAGTTGGAACACAGGCATCTGCATAGTTTTTAGAACGAGCTAGTCGCTGGTTGCTGAGCCAATTGATGAACTACTTGCTTGTCTCTATCTGGGCAGGTGACTACTGACAAATGTATCTGATCTGCATTGTTTCAGTCTAGACATTTCATTGCACAAGCTCTTAACAAGATGAGTGAGGGTTTCAATGTTGGTTGCTTCCTTGTCTCTACCCTTGCTCATCATTTCTTGGGACTACCTACTCGCATCCTTGGATTCCTTCGTCAATTGATCTTCCTTGATGAATCCAACTTCACATAGGTCTTTATCAACACCGACAACCTCTCATATTTTTCTAATAATGTTGGTCTCGCAACACACTTGACAAGATGCAGAATGCTGGCTGGGAGTGTGGACGTGTAGTAATTAATGGTGACGGAGTCATGAGGCTTAGTGTCTTCTAGGAACCTATTCAGTATACACAAGAACCTCTCATTGAAATCACTCACTTTCACTTTTCCCTCCATCTTGAGGCTTCCAAATTCTTTGAGTAGCATGGCTGGGGTCTTGTCATCAACACAATCTTTAAGGAACATACGTTTCAAAGAATCCCAGTTCTATATAGAGTTGGGTGGAAGGCTATGATACCAGGCAGCTACTCGGTCGTCCGAGCTACATGGAAACAATCTACATGACACGTCATCATAACATACCTCAAGGGTATATAGTTGTAGGTAGAAGTTATCTAAGTGGTCTTCCGCCTTCACTGCACTGTCAGGGTTAAACTTGATGTTCAGTCTCTCTGCTTGCTTCGGCATCTTGTGCAGAACAACTGGGAGAGAAAATGGTCCTTGAGTCATCCATTCAAGATTGGGGTCAACCATCTCTTCATCCTCTTCATACTCTTCCTCTCCTTTGGAATCTGATGTGTCCAACTTTGAGCCCGTGGTCCATCTCCACCTGCGCCTCCTCCGCTGCCTTCCCCTCCACCTCCTATACCCAAGTTTGATCCCGAGAACACAAGAGTGCCTTCTTCACTTTGACGGAGGATGGGATATTTCTTTGCATCTTCGATAGCTTCTCCTAGACCTTCAAGTGTGGCAAGGGTTGCTTCTTCCACTGACGATACAACAACACTCATAGGAGTGGCCTTTGGCTTCCTCACTACACATGGAAGATAATGTTTTATTGGGATCAGTCCGACTGCTTTGGCGATCTCGCGAGTGATGGGGCGAACAGAGTGAAGGTGTTGATCTGAAGTCTTGTGCTCAACACTAAGAGGTGAGAAGTAACCAACCACTGAGTTGCGTGTAGGTGAGAGAGAGTGCAAGTTGTTGCCTTGACTAGATGTTTTTTGAATGAGTGTGAGGTGAATCTTAGCCATGTACAACTGGCTGCCCTCCTTCTTGTGCCAAAAATGTTGATGATTTTGGACCCGCTAACATTCAAGGGATCACCATGATATGAAGTCCCAAGTAGACCTCATACTATTTGGTGTGGGAGTCCCATCTAGTATGATGGCCCAGTTTCCATTGTATTAATGATTTTCCTCAAATCTTGCTTGTCAGCACAGGAGAGTGGTTCACTTTGTCTTCGAGAAGCGAGGTTCGTGTGCCTAGCTAGTGTAAGTGTACTTTAGTTCTTTCACTGTGAGAGGAAAAGGTAAATATGAGTTCCATGTTGAAAGGGATCAGTACTACCTCGGCTAGGAACACAGAACATAATACACATACATAGCTTCCATTGGAGTATTCCACTGAGATACGGTAGTCAAAACATACAAGGCAAGATAACATGTAGATCACTCATGGATCAGTCAGAGACGAGTAACATAATTGTTACAACAAGGTTCATGTGAAAGGTCTATCTGATGTCCGGCAGAGCAGTTGACACAGATGAGATGACATTAATAGTATATACAACACATTTCCATTAATATATTATATATTACAACAAACGAATCAGTTCAAATGTAGAACACATGGTTAAAGAAACATGCATTAAAAGTGTTAAATATCAGTCTTACAACAAATACAATACATGTGTGAAAGTGTGCTTGCCACGGGCTTCTGCATTAAGGGAAAGTTCCAAGACGCATTATTACACCATACATCACTAACCCTATCAGTGGTGCTTTGGAGCCACTACTTACTCCTCAAAGAAAAGATTACAGACTCTCTTGGCTATGTGGGAGGAGATGAGGTGAATAGTCCTTTCATGTACAAGTGAGGGGGGTATTTATAACCAAGGGTGAAATTGACCCTTATGGTTGTTCGACTACCCTCATGACTATTCGAATTCCATGACTTTCCAGCTTACATGACTCTATGTTCAACAAGTGGCTCTCTTGGACTTCCACGTTACATCACATTGATTGAAAACAAGCGCATAGTAGAGATGTGGGTAGCATGACTCATGACTTGACTTGACATGAGTTGACATGACATTGTTGGTGCATTCGTGCTACTACTGGAGTGCATGTTGAGCTAGAGTGTTGCTGAGTGATGGATGTATTCATGGTGTACCATAGATTCACCTCCACATGGCGAAGTGCATAGAGTCTTCGATGGTCCTTGATTCACTTGATGAAGATTTAGCATGTTGTTCCTTTCTTTCATGCTGGAAGGCTTGATAGGCTCACTTGTTTGCGAAGGTGAATGTTCTTTGCGTTCATCCAGTTCACATGCATCATTCATTCATATGTTGGTGAACTTGTCCATCTACATGTGCTCGCTTTGTTCATCCCGTTAATAATCTTGACATGTTTGTTGGTGTACCTATACCTACAGTCAGTCATGACGAGACGACATCAAATCCAAAACCTCCTAGTCTACCATGACACATGATCATTCAAATGTAAGTGACTAGGAGAGGTAGCAAGTCTATGGTGTGGGATGATGGCTCTAAGCAACTTCTGATGAAAATTATGCAAGAGTCACTGAGAGATGGAGGCAGGCAATCTGAGTCGACAGTGACTCGCTGCAAGATCTAGCTCGGCTGGGAGGAAAAGTTGCACAAATTTTGGGGGGAACAGTCTGGGCTACTGGAAGGCAAGGTAAACATGTTCTACACATTTTTGGAATGAACAGTCAGCAGGGGCTAGACAACAAAATTCGCGCAATTTTCTAGAGGAACAAGTCAGGCTACATGAGGGGTCAACAGGTAGGGATTGACAAATTTTTCTTGGGAACTTCCTAGGAGACTAGCAGCCATATCTGCGCAATTCCCAGAGGGAACTACCAGTTGGTTGTTGGGGTCACTAGCAGCCAAAATTTCATAATTCCCAGAGGGAACTGCGAGTTGTTTGTTCGGGTCACTCACAACCAGACTTACACAATTCCCATAGGGAACTGCCAATTAGATACTGGGCCCACTAGCAGCCAGACTTGCACAATTCATAAAGGGAACTGCCAGTTGGCTACTATGGTCACTAGCAGCTAGACTTGAAAAATTCCTAGAGGGAGCTTCCAATTGGCTGCTCAGTCACTAGTAGCATAAACTGTGCAATTCTTGAAGGGAACAGGCAGTCTGTTGCTGGGAGTTTCTAGATGGGAAACTTGCATTAAGGCCAGGAGGTCAGCCTAGTGATCATCTCTATGCAATCTCTAAGCTGAGCTGACAGATAGGAAGCAGGAGGCCTACTCATGAGCACTACACAATTTCTGGGATGAACAACTGGTCGACTATCTAGGTGGCCAAAATAAGTGCTAATTGAATCGCATGTGGGAAGAAGAACTTGAAAGAATTATCTTGGTGCTTCTGCAATTTTCTGGTTGACAATCGATCCAGTCAAAATTAGGGTGATGGTTCGGCTGTCAGTGATGAATCTGGTCATCAGAACTTCAGAAAAAGTGACTAAGTGTGTGAATAGTTGAAAGATTCATAGGTGATCATACAGACACACACTCATATGAATTGATGACAAAATGACCAAACCATCAGGACACACATGTTCAACATGACTGACCGACAGTGCAAGCAACAAATGTGACACTCGTGATTGATCATTCATGATCGAGATGATGCTTGTGCGACAGTGAATATGACTCTGTGTGTGAGTACGACAAATTCCTTCATTGTGAACACAACAGACACATACAAAGAAAAGACTTCGAGCATAACCAAAAAACAGTCGGAAGCATGACTTAGACTTCAACATGTAGAGACTTGAGTGCAATACGCATGTAAGCCAAATTTCCAAACACACACGAGCTCACGAAGTGAATCCGAGTGTGTGCATTCATCAACTGAAACACTCCATGGGAGGCTTCGAAATTGGTGCAGGCCAAAATTTTGGAGGGTGGTTGTAGCCATTACAACACATCACTAGGGGTTTTTCTAACACCACACATTTGATAAGCATTAGTCATGATAATCAACATATGTGAGTATTAAACCGATCATCATAAATTAAGAAGTCATGATCATTATGTAACTAGTTAATCCATGCCTCCAAATAGCCATGTCTTCAAATAGCTATGTCTTCATGAAACCTGCAATAACACCATTCTTTTGGCAAACCAACAATATTTACTAATATGAAACTTAAGTAATTGTCCATGTATCCTATTATCACTTAGATTTTCCCAGAAGTCGTAAGGGGAAAGGGGTTTGAGGTAAGCACAAACCAATCTTTTAGATACATAATATAGCTAATATGTATCTAGAGAAGGCTCTCTCTTTAAGTTTTAGGATTGTTTTATAAGGTTTTAGTCTAATTATTAGAGGTTGGGTTTTTTTTTTTTTTTTTGGTGAATTTCAGTAGCAAAGGGGTAGAACTGAATAGTTTATTCCATTGGGCTAATGGAATTAGGGAAAATGGATCAACTGGATTTGGTTTCTCAATAAAGGATGGTTTCACAGGAAAAGATAGTTGAACAGGGAGCAAATAGAGACTTAAAAATATGGGATGGGCTTAAAGGGTTAAAGGGCAACTAAGAATCCTTCAACATACTTTAAGAGAGTATAACATGACTAACCATCAATAAACAAAAATTAAAAATTCTGTACTAAATGATTAAGATGAATAAACTAGGAAACAAGAGCAATTAAGAATTCATTGTTTATGCTAGTTCAAAAAAAAGCATTGAGAACAAAAACGATTGAAGACATATTGCACTTAAGCACTTTCTGAATTATTCTTTTTCATTTAATATTAAGATATGGAACATAATGAATATTATAAATCAGAAAACATTAACACATGAGAAATAAGATACTTATTTGTTTGATGTCCAACACATGAATCTTGAGAAAAGTCCTTTACATCAATTCTTCATCTAGCCAGCCATGAAAAATTTGTCCAACAACGCTTTTTATTCTAAAATATTAGTTTTACAGCAATATCAAAGAATCCACACTGAATACTCTGAATGGGGGTGCATTTATACAATAACTTTACAATGAAATATCTCATAAAAAGGTGAGATATAAACTGGGATGACTAATCATATCTTTCAAGAAAATAGGGACAGAAGACCTCGTAGATGACAGATAAGGCAACCGAATGGTTTGTTGTCCCTATTCATGAGAATGTGCTGGAGTTAGGCCCTATGATTTGGCCTCTTATTGTCCTTGATGTAATTATGTGTTGGCTGCTATGTTTTGATCTTCCTATTGATACACCTTACCTGCATCTGATACTCTTTACCTGTTGATCTATTTTCATCCTCTTTACCCTCATTGACTATAGTAAAAATCAAATTTTACCTTTTACCAAAGATAAATTACAAAATTTCAAACATTTCTTCCCACCACTTTGAGTGCGGTATTCTAGTTTTCTGAAGCTTTCTGAGGGCTTCATCTGTTGTTGTATACTTGAAAAATGTAGGCTAAATTGGGAACAAATGCTTCAGCTCATGCTCGACATAGAGTAAGTTCTATAGGTTGTCATAGAGAACTCGGCCTGTAGAGAGTGCTTTTATTCCTGATGCACTTGTTGATGAACTTGCTTGATTGCCTGCATATTGATTCAATTTATCCACATAATCTCTATAATTCATTACTCTGTCATTAATTGCTAAAGGAATCGGTAGCCCTTTACTCTGCAAAATGGAAAATTTCTCCATAAAAGAATTAATCTTTGCCTGCATGTCATGACATCTCCTTTCTAAATTTTGCATCAAATTTTTCTTGGTTAACACCCTTTTGATTTCCAAAATGGTTTCTCTTCTATCTGTGATGCCAAATTCTTCGAGCTATTCCTTATTTCTAATATTCAAAATGTATGAGCCTATTGGCTTCCTTAGGCATTTTTCCGAATTGTGCTTTTGTCCTTTGAATTTCTTCCTGTGATATCTTCACTAGATCAATCTACTAAAAAATTACTTGGATGGATGGCCAAACATCATTTATGGATTGAGTGATGTTGGCCTAAAGAATTTTCTTGATTTCTGCTAGAGGTTTGTCAAAAGTAAGATCCTTTTCTAATGATTTCACTTTTTTCTCTAATGTCTTAATCTGTCTTTTTTTGTCTACAACATCTATCTTTGAGAGATCATAGCTTCGTTCCAACTTAGCAAACTATTCTTTTAACATATTTAGCTATGAAAATTGTAGTCCCATGTCCTCCATTGACTTTATTAATTCTTCTGTGTTCAAACTGGCACTGCTGCCCTGTGTTATCCCTGTTGCTCCTGTTGTTCCTACTATTGCTGTACCTATGACAACCTCTACTGTGACTGGTGGAATGTTTGGTGCTAATGTTGTCCCAATTGTAGATGGGACTGTTGTTGAAACTACTGGTATTACATCAAGAGGCTGAGAGGTCGACTCTCCCTGCTTGTCTTTCAGTGCCTTTTCTAGTTCTTGTTCAGTGTCATTCAATCTCTCATTAAGTTTTAAAAGTAAATCCATCAACTCTTCTTTAGATTTCTGCTTTATAACCGTAGCAGTCTGTGGATGCCTTGAAGGAGGCAGCTTTAGCTGCTTCCTCAAGGCAGCAAAATATTCATCTTTGTTTTTGATCAATGCTACTACACCCTTCACAACTTTGGGATCATGTCCTAATCCAATAATAATTTCTTCTAAAGACTTTATTCTATTGTCTTTATCCTGGGAGGAGGCTTTCTCCAAGTGTAGCTAGGCCGTTGTATTATTCAAAGAATTTTGTAACCTATGGGCCATCATTGCCTTACCAGTCCAGGTTGCATATATCATTTCTCTAGTTTATTTATGCAATTCAATCTGATCCATAGGATGAATATCCTTTGCCATGACCTCCAAATTTGTTTTGAGATAGTTTGCTACTCTTCGAGGTTGTCGCACTTTAGGCTTGAAGTAGCTCATTATCATTTTGTCCTCCTTAATATCATAGGCTGGCATTAACCTCTATTGATTTGTGGGGGCCATTTTCAAATATTGATTGTAAATTTGAAGCATCACTGGATCATTTTTGGCTTTTATTTATGTAAATGATTTCTTGATATCTAAGGCATTTTTCATTGGTGGCCTGAAAGATGATACCTCTGCACTTTGTTGCCTTTCTAGCTCCTGTCTCTGTGAGCTAGTGGATGTTCCTTGTTGACAATAATACTGAGAGGGGGAGTGAATCAGTATTATCTAATTCTTTTACCGAATCTTTCTTATTTATACTTTGAATTATTTTTGCATACCAATACCATAAATAATGAGCATGAATAAGAAAAGCAGACAGTCACATCAAAGAACACCAGATATAAGGTGGAAACCCAATGTGGGTGAAAACCACCTGCTGCAATATGTCTCTATCTTCTTTCAAATTAGAAACCCTTTTACAATGGTCTTGTACTGGTGCAGTCCTTTACCAGTACGCAGGCTGCAACCTGCAGAGAGCTACAACTCTTTCTCATTTTCCAGTCTCTCCTGGAAGGGAGCTACAACCCCCTACTTCTTTTCTTTCAAGGACCACTTTTCATAAAATTTTCAAACTGGATCCATAAATATCAAATGATCATCAAGTACATGTAAATTATACAGTCAGCTGTAATAACCAGATTAAAAATAACAGAACAGAACCCAGAACACCTTTCCAACAGAAAAAATTCAACCAACAGAAGATCTTAACACAGATACGTGGTTTTTCTTTTACTGGCCTGCGTTGCTATGCAGTTCACCTTCTGCTTCTCTGCGTATACCCGCAGATCTCCTTCTTCTGGACTGCGTGGCCACGCACTGCTCCTTTTACTGAGTTGCGTATAGTATGCACCCAAAAACAGTATCGCGCCGCGTACTTCTCAGAAAGTACGCACCCAAAAACAGTATCGCACCGCGCACTTCTCAGAAAGTACGCACCCAGAAGAATAATCGCGCCGCGTGCTGCTACAGAAAGCACGCACCTGAACCACTGTTGCCCTGCGTACCTACGCACTGAGCCTTCGCTGCTTCTGCGTACCCACGCACAGAACCTTCGACGCCTCTGCGTACCCACGCACTGAACCTTCGGCGCCTCTGCGTACCCACGCACTAAACCTTCGGTGCCTCTGCGTACCTTGGACTAGGGCTGAAATAACCTCAGATGCTCAGATCTGAACTTGTGCTCAAGAGATCACCCTTCGCCAATTCGTTTCTGACTTCTCCTTTATAAATCAATCTTTTAAGAACCGAGAACCCAATAGATCAGATCTTAAGATATTCAAAGACACAAAAGATACACAAGCCAAATGATCTCCTTTGCTCTATATAGGCTAGCTCTTCCTCAAATCAAGGATCACTGGGCTCAATAATAATAATAAAATAATCAATACTGCGGGCCAAAACCATGATAACCCAATACTGTTGGCTAAATACCACTGAGAAACCCCACGTGTGGGCGCTTAACTGCCTTGGAATGTGTGCACTGAGGTACGCACCCCATGAATGGGTGACCCGCGTATTTGGAGGCGGTCCCTGCACGACATACCTGCGGGTACACACCTCCTGAACTGTTCTCCTGCGTACTTATTTATTTTCATCAAAATGAGAGCCATGCCATGGGTGTTTGCCATCAAGTACAACATCTGAAATCATACCAGAACCATAATGCCAACAGTGGGAAAGGTGTTAGGATAGGAGGTGAGGTAAGGGATAAAGGAAGGAATGACAGGCAAGAGAACATTGTTAGAGTTTTTGTGTGTGGAGGAAGGAAGTGCTGCAACAGATCGGGAAGGCGACAACTCTTGCAACCCCAAGCTTCGAGACAACCTGCAATTGAACTTGGGTATGTTTTTTGGCCTTGCTCCTCCACTGCAATGATGTTTTGGTTGGGGTTTTTCTGGTGCGAGAGGGGGTTAAATAGGAATATGACCTGGGGGTTTGAGAATTGTTGGTGGCAATGGGGAAGGCAATTGGTGGCAATTTCCTCATTTTGCGTCTATATCCTGTTCTAGTTTGGTATTTCCTATGGCTGCTGGGGGATAACCTTATGATGTCTGGCTTGGAAAACCTAGATTCCATAAATCGTGTTTGGTGTGGGGTTGACCGTAGCGGGCAAATGGGTGAGGGAAATGAGATGGAAGATGGGGGAAGGGGGGAGCAATCGATAAGATACAAGGGAGGCAGACCTTACGGCCATAGACAAAGCAAGTGTTGGGTTAACGAGAATTCCCTTCAGGACTATGGCAAAGCCAGAGATCGTGAATGGAAAGATAAATGGGAGAAAGCGAGAGGCAACGCTCTCATTTCCTGGGTAGAGGGGGCAAGGGTACCAATTTCTTCTTGAAATTCTACAAGGATGAGGATGGGTATGCGCACTTGGTTTAGGCAAGAGGGGCTCACCTAAAAGTGACCAGAAGTTGTTGGGTCTGGAGAAAGGGAGCAACAACGAGAGGCTAGAGCCAGCCCCATTATAAGGTTTGGTCTTCGAACCACCTCAGCTTCGAGAATGAGAGAGCAAGGGGCGAGGAGAAGCATGGTGTGGCTCAATGCCCTGTCAAAACAATACAAGAAAGGTACCAAACTGCATTGCTTTATTTTGGATTAACAAACTGTTGTTGTAATGAAAGAACTCATTCTTCATGTTTAGCAAAGCATGGAGGCAAGATAAACCACCATATCTTCCTGGAAGAAACAAACGTAATTTCCAATGAAAATCATCATTTTAAACATAAAGTGCGGGAGGCACTTGAACTCATCAAGCACCCGCAAAACCTCAATAGGGATGGATGCTTGGAGGTTAGCAGAAATTAGATCTCCCTTCTCGCCCGCAATGAATAAAATGCTCTCCCCTTCACATCACCTCACCATTCTTCATCATCTCTTCACCTACACCCCTGGTCCTCCCATTCTCTCCTATATCATATTCCCTCTTATCTTAAAAATTCCCATAGTACCCTTTCATGCTACTTCCTTGTGAATTTTATTAGCTCCTTCCCTTTTGAACCCCCTTCTCTCACCCAGTCTTTTGTTAACCCATCCCTACACCCCTCTCTTAACCCTAATAAGAATAACATTAAGTATTATTGAGTAGTATTTCTTATATAGCATGATTAGAAATTAGGTATATTTAAGACTCATATTAAAACATATTATCAATAAACTAATAACATAGATTTGAAAAAATTTAAAATTAAATATTAGTAAAGTAATAAAATTAGTACTACTCTTCAATTAATAAAAGATAAATCAAAAAGGATTTATAATTTTAAGTTAAAGAAAAATTATTAAAGAAGTAAGAAAATTTTATTACAATTATTTTGTAAGGAAATTCTTATCAAAACATAAGTTTAGTAATGATAGTATCATGTTTCATATTCATTGAGCATAAAATAGCTTACATTATAATATATTAGCTATTAGTCATAAAAATCAATTAATTAAAATAAAATAGAAAAACAGAAAATATTATAATCAAATTAAAATATAATTTATTAGTCAAAATAATAAAAAATGAATTAGAATAAAACTTATGTGATTATTCATCTTGAGCTAGTCGGCTCCCCACTTTGACAACATATCATATTTATAACCCCATTTTGCTTCTTTATAGAATCAGTCCTGAGGATGAGTCTTGTTATAGACTCGAAACGTAGACATAAAAATGCATACTGTGGAATATCCGAGCCCACAATCTCAAAAACCATACCACAGAAATCTCCAAACCGTTATAGGTCTTGGGAAACCTGGGCATGGCTCGACCGGCGAGAGGATGAGGACAACGAAGGTGTGGCCAAGCCCCCAGGAAGGATAAAGAGCCAAGCATGTTAGAGCCTCGCAAGGGCAGAAAGTCAATAGAACACCTTATCACTGAAGCGACTGAGGCTTACCATGAGGGGATGGATGAAGGAACCCAAAAATTGTTAGAAGAGTGGGAGGAAGAAATAAAACAAGGTAGTGAGATAGAGGAGGACATGAAAAACTTGAGGACTCTAGTTCTAGACCTGGGCAATACCAGAGGAAGAATTACGAATTTCAAACAAACTCTATACCTCTATTGGTTGATGAAGAGTTTATTGGGCAAAGACATGGAACAAATTTATGTAGAATGGCAATGACACTCTAAGGTATGTCGAGCCACAAGCAAGACTTGTAGAAAATTCAATTCCATCTTCATAAGAAAGACATCAGGTTAGATAGAATTGATCGCCACATGCCATGCATCCTGGAACTCAATGAGATGCTTGGTGCATCAGCCAAGGACCTGACACCCGTAGAATCGGCCTCAAAGGAGCAGACTGGCTAGTCACTTTCCCATGCTTACATTTTTTTTATGCGGATAACTTTTAATTTCTATCATGCAAGTATAAGTTTAGATAGATATCTAGTGTATGGACATGAAATAGGAACATATATAGCTTGGCTCGAGAGATTAAGACTATACTATTTTTGGATGGCTTACAATGTGGATAGGTAGCTAACATACTTGGTTTCCCCTCAAGGCAAGTTGAGGCCACCTATCCAATCTATGTAGTGTAAATTTGCCTTTGTTTAATAGAAAATGGAATGGTCTTGCCAAGCTTAACAAAAAAAAAGGGTTAAATAAAATTAACATATTGAGTCAACTTGTATGACACTTTTACCACATTTATTAATGTGATTGTGCTAGGATATATTATAATATAACAAAATTTATATTATATTAAAGTCAATAATATATATAACTAATCCAAATTTAATAATATCAATATTAAACATTAAAATATATTAATATTAGTTTTTAATATTAATATCAAATTTCATAATTTAAATTAATAATAATAATAATAATAATTTAATATTAATATTAAATTGAATAATATTCTACATGAAAAGATAAAAAAAATTATAATAAAATTTAGAATTTTAAAATGTGGTAAAAGCTTAAATTTTAGATTATTCATTTTTTGAATAAAGGCCTAATCCCTGTTAAACACATATATGGCTTGCTCGAGCTATTTGAATTTGAAACTTAAATGCTTGATCCAGTTTTTTAAGTGCTTGATCGCCCCTCTAAAGTCTTAAAATCCACAATTTCAACACCCATTCTGCAAAATTTCTTGTAACACCATTTTGTACCTGGGAGTAAGAATTGAAGCTACTGTTGTTAATAGTGTACTTTTATTTTTATCATTTTGAAAAGAAATAAGAAAATAACAGTTATAATAATTAGTAATGAATTTATTTTATGTAATTCGGGAAATGGTCAGAGTCAGAACAAAATGATGATTTCATGATAAGCTAAGAAGTTTGGGAAACAGTTGGAGGTAGTTATTATTCAGTTTTCTTCTTCTAAAAATCCTGGAGGTAAAAGAGCTCCGGAGGGACTAAGAGGAGGTTGGCTACCAAAAGGGGAACCACCTGAAGAAGAAGGATACATGAGAACTGTAGAATTATTTTCAGAGCTACTTGGGGCCAATCAAAATTTTTCCAATCAGATTAACTTCGGGAAATTCCATACTGGACTAGCGTCTTGAGGTCTGGAAGGGTAACCAGGACTAGTTACATCCAGCTGTGCCAAACGATTGCTCATGGGGGAACCTGGACGTAATATCTAGTTCCGTTGGAAGGGTAGAAAGGTCTCATTTTGGGCACATTGACTCAATCAGTTTCAAGAATTTCATATGAGTAGAACTTATATGATTTGGAGTTTTTATTTCTAGATATTCTATTAAGTTGAAATTGTGTTGTTCGAATTTCAAGAATGAAGATTCTGTCGGAAATGAACTGTGGGCATATTATGAATAAATTACAGGAAAGACTGCTTTTTGTTGTCTAAGTTAAATTATACCTGTTTTGATATGATTTTCATCTAAAGTTGTCAGTCTCAGAGATAGATGTGATGGATTATTACAAGGGTATTGGCAAGTATTTATGTATACCTGTTTTGATATAATTTCTCATCTAAAGTTGCCAGTATGATAATATACGTGATGAGTTATCATAGGAGTATCGACAAGAGTATATACACACATATATATATGAAAAAAAAGAAAATAAAAAAAGGCTCGTAGGATTGGAAGGCTGGATGGAATGAAACCGTCCATGACCATAAAGAACACTACGAAGAAAACTATGTATTAACCTGTGTGAAAATATCAAGTACATACGATTCAAGCCATATAACCTAAGTAGCCTCTATGGGTGGTTATAAGATGGAGAGAAGATGTACAATAATGGAACAATTCTATGTTAGTTCAACAGACACAGGGAGCAGAACGGACTGTCATTATTAACATTGATGGATTCCTGAAAGGAAATAAGAACCCCATGTGGTGTGTCTACTTTTAGAGTCATTCCAGTGCTGAGATGTTACTAGCAACAGTAGGAACAACTTCTCGGTGAGGACATTTAGATGAGCTAGTAGCTCGAACCATACTAACAATATTATTGGGAAGAACTAAAGAGAATATAAACACTATACTGGAAACTACTAAACTCAAGCCATGATAGAAAAATTCAGAAGCACAGTAAGTAATGAAATGCTTGTATCTATGCACTAGGAAAAGCTAAAACAATGCTTTCATAATTACATTATCATGAAAATAGTAAAAGAACAGAGCCATAAATTATGGGTATCGAAAACTGCCATTTTTGAAGTAGTAAACTGCGCTATATAATTTAACAGTAAATATAATGATTCCCTTGGACAAGATGGATTGGTGTATTTGTGTAAAGAAATATAAAACCCTCGAAGGAGGTCCATAAAATAATGTATGTGCAAGAAAAATACATAACCATTTAAGTCAGCAAGCCCACATACATCCTAAGCTGGGTATTTAAACACTCAATACCCAACTATCCATGGTATTAAGTGTCTCCTGAAGTTATGAGGAGTCTAACAAGTTACATTTTTATTTAAAATTAACAAAACTGGAAGATGCACTAGGAGAAATAGCAATTGCCATAGAGACAAAGGGTATCTGGAAAAGACATGGAGCGAACTGGCCTCCTGTATTGCAAACCCACCTCAGTACCTAGAATGCCAGAATAATCTTACTTGCAAAGGGGAAAATACAACTAGGTAGCCAAGGTACTTAACACATAGTACATGTTGGGGAAAAGGAAAGACTATTCATACCCATTAAATGCAAAGGTTACAGTTGTGGCCGACATTTGAGCTAAAATGGATCAACGACCAAAAAGATTGGGAAACTTTGGCAAAGCTTGGACCTTCAATAGACAAAATACTACCCGCAAATTAGAAAACAGATGCATTATTTAATGTTGGAGGAGAACCGAAGGAAACGACCAACATCTCAATACACTAAGTACATAAAAATAGGAAAATTCACTTATGGAGCAGGACAAAGTAAGCGAGTTGGGCTAAAACAAAATGCTGCACCAGAATCCTTGTGGCTAGATGAGATTGTAATAAGGACTGCATAACCAAATTTTAAATCCAAATTAATGAACAGGCGTGACAAGGGTTCAGTGACAACACTGTGGTTTCCCACAAGCTAAATGGAGCGAAAATAGTGAACCAAATCCAAAACCCTGTGTGGTAAAATAATCAATCTAACCTATAGTCGAAATCTTCCGCCGTACAGGGTTACAGAGCCTCCCCATCAGTGCAACAACCAAATGACAGAATGAGCCTCGGAATTCGAAGGAAGTTACCCAAAAACCACATCTCCTCACCGGAGTTGTTGGATCGTCAACCCCAAGATCAACGGTGTGAGAACTCACATTTGTCCACCTTGCTGGTACACATATGGAAGAGTCCCAGAGGTCCAGGTACAATTTATTTAATACATAAACCAAATGCAGTCAAAACCGAACCTCAAAGTGGATCGTACATGTGCTTAATCGAGGGGTGGATACCAATCAATAGTTGTAACCAAGCTGGCATGCATTAAGGCTACGAATTAATTAAGCTCATTAAAGAGAAACAATGAACCTAGGACGGTTAAAGGGGTAGTGGATTAGGAATATTAAATGACCATATTACTATGTAATTATTTAGTCGTTGAGTTTTTATTTTATTTTATGATGTAGGTAGCTATTAGAAGTGGTATTAGAGCTTTCAAGTTTCTACACCGAGGCCTGAATGGATGATCATAGAATAAAAAATGTAATTGTGATGCAAAGAGAAAGAACGTTGACACATCATGAGACGAGGAGTAGGATTTTCCCCATTCGGAGGGATGACCGGGCATAACCACGAGGTGTTGGTACAACTGGGAGAGTGACATCAAAATACAAATGTTGTATTACTAGAGACAGTCGAGCAATTATGTGCTGAAATGTCGAACTTACACGTAGAGAATGAAATATTATGATTGGAGTAGGAAAACATTATGAAAAGTATTTCGGATAGGGAGAATCAAAGAAATCTTAATCCCAACCAATATGAGGAAAATAAAACTAAGTCACACAGACAACAAGAGGAATGTCTAGAGTTGGAGGGAGGGTGAACTGGCCACGAAGAAGAGTCCGATAACGTATTTGATAAGAAAGGATTTAAGATACAAAAACCTAAACTTCAAGGGGAATTTAAGAAGATCAAACCACCAATATATAATGGAGAGGTTGAGGAAGCGGAAAAGGCATGTTTAATAAACATGAACAAATACTTTCAAATACATGAATACGAGTATAATTTGAAGGCGCGATTAGAAATATATCAGTTGCAGGGCAAGGCCACTTTATGGTGGGAAGAAATTAAAACAGTCATGGAGATTGATGAACAAGAAGTCACGTGGGAGCACTTCTAGAAGAATTTCAAGGATAAGTACCTGACTAAGCTGTTCATTTCTCCAGTACCGGAATCAGATCTCCTCATAGCACTATTCACCAGCCTTCCTTCGCCCGAATTTTATGATGACAAGGCGAAAGAGTTTCATGACCTGAAATAGGGACACCAATCTATGGATGAGGTCATAGCTGAGTTTACCTCCTTGTTGAGATATGTTCCATATATTCGGGAAGAGAATGCTAAAGTCTAGCGCTTCATTAGCAGTTTACCAAGATATATGAAGGAGAAGTTGGAATTTAACAATCCTAAAATGATGGATGACTCGGTTAGAAAGGCTCGAATCTGATATCAGTAAATGAAGCAAAAAGGCGAGGGTACCAAAAATTGGATTGGTAAGAAGGGGCAAATATATTTCCCAACCAATAAGATCATGAAGAATGCCAATACCAAGTACCCAGGTCGGAAAGGACCAGGTGGATCTGTAGATAAAAATCAATAGAGGTATAGACCCAACAGTGAGGTGAAACAAAGCGAAGCATCCAATAAGCAGGAAACTAATAAGATTCCTAAACCTCCTTTGCAATGTTGGGGTTGTGGAAAACCCCATTACTACAAAAACTGTCCCCATCAAGGGAGATCGGAACCAATTACAAATGTTAAAGAAGCTTATATTGTTGGCGATTTGGAAAGGAACATACCAAGGATTAACACGACATTAGAGGATCGATAGGCATAATATCAACCATTGATGGTGGAGCTGGAAGGTAAAATATCCAACCACCCTGTTTCCATTTTGATAGACCCAGGTGCAAGCTTAAGTTATGTTATCACAAGAATAGTTGATTTATGTCATTTGACAAGTATAAAGTTTAGAAATCCTTGGCTTGTCCAGTTAGCGACAGGAGCTAAGAGAAGAGTCAATGCAAAAATAAATGACTATGTAATTGAATTGGCTGGAAAACTAATTAACGCCGGGTTAAATGTGTTTCCATTAGGTTCCTATGATGTGCTGATAGGTATGGACTGGTTAGAACATCATTGGACCTTAGTAGACTGTAAGGGAAAGACCATTAACTTCATATCTGATAATGACAGTAGAGTAGAAATTCAAGGTATTAAAAGAGAAGTTAAATTACGACCCATTACAGCTCATCAATTACGGAAAAGTATGCGTAAAGGCTACCCAATTTTATGCATTCCAAGTAGGATACATGAACTCTAAAGGTAAACTGTCTATTTTGGACAACATACCGATTGTTCAAGAATTTAAGGATGCCTTCCTAGAAGACATTCTGAGGATGCCACCCAAAAGGAACCTTGATTTTACCATTGAATTGATCCCTGGAGTGGCTCCCGCTTCCAAGGCTCCTTACAGAATGAGTGTTCCAAAGCTAACATAGTTAAAAATGCAGCTTTAAGAATTACTAGATAAGGGCTACATTAGACCCAATGTGTCCCCTTGGGGGGGCCCAGTTTTGTTTGTGAGGAAAAAGGATGGTACTATGCGGTTATGCATAGATTATAAACAACTGAATAAATTAACCATAAAAAAACAAGTATCCTTTACCCCAAATCAACGATATATTTGACTAAGTGAAGGGTGCAGTGGTATTTTCAAAAATTGATTTATGACCTGATTATCACTAGATCTGTATTAAAGAAGAGAATATATATAAAACAATGTTTCAGATGCGTTACATTCATTATGAGTTTATAATCCTACCCTTTGGACTCAGTAATGCCCCGGCCACATGGTATTTTCAAAAATTGATTTATGACCTGATTATCACTAGATCTGTATTAAAGAAGAGAATATATATAAAACAATGTTTCAGATGCGTTACATTCATTATGAGTTTATAATCCTACCCTTTGGACTCAGTAATGCCCCGGCCACATTTATGAGTATGATGAATGGCATTTTTCACCCCTTTTTAGATAAATTTGTCCTAATTTTCATTGATGATATCTTGGTGTATTCTAGAAGTATAGAAGAACATAAAGAACACCTGCGCATGGCATTGTAGACCCTAAGAGAAAACCAACTTTATGCCAAGTTCAACAAATGTGACTTTTTCAAGGACTAGATTCAGTACCTGGGGCATATTATTTCCTTTATTGTTATAGCAGTAGATCTAAAAAAGATTGAGACTATCATGAAATGGCCTATCCCAACGAATGTGGTAGATATACACTCTTTTATGGGTCTTGCTGGATATTAAAGACAATTTATAAAAGGAATCTCCAAGGTAGAATATCCATTCACTTCCTTGCAGGAAAAGGGAACAAGTTTTAGATGGATGAGGGACTGTTTAAGAGAGTTTTAAAAATCTTAATCAATTGCTTATCACTGCACTTGTGTTAAAAATTGCAGACTGAGAAGAATATTTTACAGTTTGTACTGATGCTTGTAAAGAAGGTGTGGGTGGAGTTCTAATGCAAAAAGATAAAGTGGTTTCTTACGTATCTCATAAGTTAAAATATCATGAGCATAAGTACTCTGCTTATGACTTAGAGTTAAGCGTTGTTGTGCAGGCCTTAAAATTATGGCGTCACTACTTGCTGGGGAAGAGATTCTTGCTCAAGACGGATCATAGCAGCTTAACAAACTTATTTAGTCAACCTACCCTGAATGCATGACAAGCTAGATGGACTGCGTTCTTAAGTGAATTTGACTTCGAAATCAAACACCTGAAGGTAAAGGAGAACCAGGTAGCAGATGCATTGAGTAGGAAATTGCATCATGTCTACGGAATTGTATTGAGTCAGGTGGAAATTAAACTTTTCTGATCAAATCAAGGAAGCAATTAAGAAGGATCCAGAATATAATTACCTCTAGCAACAAGCTAAAGATGTGGAGCATACCAGTAAATATGGTGAGTATAGTATTAAAGCTGAAAATATGCTGATGTTTAGAGGTAGAATATATGCTTCTAACTAGCTATCGGTGAAACAACTCATATTGGATGAATTCCATAGGAGTCCATATGCAGCCCACCTTGGCTATCAAATTTTTTTTTTACTGCAGTTAAGAAAGGCTATTATTGGCCTGGTATGAGGAAAGACATTGCGGGGTACTTAGCCAAATGTTTGGAGTGTCAGCAAGTTAAAGCTAAGCATCAACATCCTGTTGGGCTTTTGAATCTATTTCCTATTCCGGAATGGAAGTGGGACACCATAACTTTGGATTTCATAACTGGATTACCTTGATCAAAATTGCAGAATGATTCAATTATGGTGGTGGTTGAAAAATTAAGTAAGGTAGCTCATTTGGTCCCTGTCAAATCCACCTACAAAACCACCCAGATAGACGATAAATATGTGAGGGCAATATTTAGGTTACATGGCATGCCTCGAGTCATAATCTCTGATCGTGATGTTACATTCACTTCTACTTTTTGGAAAGAATTGTTCTCCAGTTTGGGTACTCAGATGGGCAGACTGAACGAGTCAACCAAGCAGTGGAAGACATTTTTCACATGTATGTCATGCAACAACCTCAGAAATGGGAGGAATATCTTCACTTAGTGGAGTTTACTTACAATAATGGGTATCACGAATCGTTAAAGATGAGTCCCTTTGAAGTAATCTATTGGAGGAAGTGTATCGTTCCTTCAAATTGGAATAACCCTGAGAATAAACTAATATTAGGATTGGATATGTTAGAAGAAATGAAATGGAAAGAACCGTGAAAAATTTCCGGCAAAGCTAGAAGGTTGCACAAGACATGAAAAAGGCTTACGCCAATAAGAAAAGGACCTACCGGGAATTCCAAGTAGCAGACCATGTCTATGTGCAAATCAAACCCAAGAAGAGTACTATCAAATGGGGGAAGTGTGCCAAATTGGCTCCTCGGTTTCTATGGTCCCTTCCAGATCTTAGATAGGCTAGGACCAGTTGTGTATCAACTTGAACTAACCAGTGATATTCGTGTGCATAATGTATTTCATGTTTCTCTTTAATATATATAATATATATATATATATATATATATATATATATATATATATATATATAGGGTATTTCTTTTATCTCTAGTTATATATTCAAATGTGCCAAATGTGTGACAAGTGGATGATTGTGGGTCAAACAGGAAGGAGAATTCCTGGTAGAGCCCCTCAATATACTCGATCAGAGAGAAGTAACATTGCAGAGGCGAGCTATCATCCATGTTAAAGTGCAATGGAAGCACTTTAGCCTTGAGGAAGCCACTTGGGAGGATAAATATTTTATGCAAGATGCATACCCCACACTATTCCAGGAGAGGTTGGAAGACTAAACACCAAGGACGGTGTTCCACCTGGGGGGGAAGATGTAACACCCACGGATATGGGAGCAAAAACTAAAGTTACTGTTGTTAATATTTTATTTTTGTTTTTATAATTTTGAAAAGAAATAAGAAAATAACAGTTATAATAATTAGTAATGAATTTGTTTTATGTAATTTGGGAAATGGTTAGAGTCAGAACAGAATGATGATTTCATGATAAGCTAAAGAAGCTTGGGAAAGAGTGGGAGGCAGTTATTATTCAATTTCCTTCTTCTAAAAATCATGTAGATAAAAGGGCTCCTTATGGACTAAGAGGGCGTTGGCTACCAGAAAGGGAACCACCTGAAGAAGAAGGATACATCAGAGCTGCAGAATTATTTCCGGAGCTGGTTGGGGCGAGTGGAAATTTTCCAATCAGATTAACTTCTGAAAATTCCAAGTTGGACTAGAGTATTGAGGTCTGGAAGGGTAACCTGGACTAGTTACATCCAACTATGCCAAACGATTTCTTGGGGGGGAACCTAGGCATAATAGCCAGTTCCGTTGGAAGGGTGGAATGGTCTCATTCTGGGAACACTGACTCAATCCATTTCAAGAATTGCAGATAAGTAGAACTTATACGGTTTGGAGTTTTTATTTCTAGAATTCATGTCAAGTTGAAATTGGGTTGTTCAAATTTCAAGAATGAAGGTTTTGTCATAAATGAATAGTGGGCGTATTATGAATAAATTATAGGAAAGACTGCTTTTTTGCTGTCTAAGTTAACTTATACCTTTTTTTGCTTTTTTTATATAATTTTTCATCTAAAGTTGTGATTCTGGTATATAGATGTGATGAGTTATCATAGTAGTATCGATAAAAGTAGATATATATATTATATATAATATATATATATATATATATATTATATATATATATATTATATATATATATATATATATATATATAATATATATATGAATAAAGAAAAAAATGGTCGTAGGATTGGAAGGCTAGATGGAACGAAACCCTCTATGACCATCAAGAACACTACGAAGAAAACTGTGTATTAGCCGATGTGAAAAGAAAGTACATACGATTCAAACCATATAACCTAAGTAGCATTTGTGGGTGGTTATAAGATGGAGACAAGATGTACAATAATGGAATGATTTTATGTTAGTTCAACATACACGGGGAGCAGAACAGACTATCATTATTAATATTGATGGGTTCCTGAAAGGAAATAAGAACCCCATATGGTATGCCTACTTTTAGAGTCGTTCCAGTACCAAGTTGTTAAGAACAGCCATAGGAACAACTCCTCGATGAGGACATTTAGATGAGCTAGCAGCTTGAACTATACTAACAATACTATTGAGAAAAACTAAAGAGAATATAAGCGCTATATTGGAAACTACTAAACTCAAGCCATGATAGAAAAATTCGGAAGCACAGTAAGTAATTGAAAACTTGTTCTATTCACTGGGAAAAGCCAAAATAATGCCTACATAATTACATTATCATGAAAACAGTAAAAGAATAGAGCCATCAATTATGGGTATCGAAAAATTCCATTTGCAAAATAGTAAACTGCACTATATGATTTAATAGTAAATAGAACGATGCCCTTGTACAAGACGGATTGGTGTCTTTGTGCAAAGAAAGATAAAACCCTCAAAGGAGGTCCATAAAACAATGTTTGTGCAAGAAAAATACATAACCATTTAACTCAACAAGCCCGCATACATCCTTAGCTCAGTATTTAAACCCTCAATAAGAAAGTATCCATGGTATAAGTGCCTCTTGAAGTTTTGAGGAGTCCGATAAGTTACATTTTTAGCTAAAATTAACAAAACTAGAATATGCGCTAGGAGCAGTAGCAACAACCATAGAAATAGAGGGTCTCTGGAAAATAAATGGAGTGAACTAGCCTCCTATACTGCAAACCCACCTCAGTACCTAGAATGGCAGAACAATCTTACTCACAAAGGGGAAAATACAATGAGGTACCCAAGGTACTTAACACAGAGTACACATTAGGGAAAAGGAAAGATTGTACATACCCATAAACACAATGGTTATAGCCGTGGCCAACATTTGAGCCGCAATGGATTAACGACCGGAAATATTGGGAAATCTCAGTGAAGCATGAACTTTCAATTGACAAAATACTACTTACAAATCAGAAAACAAAAGAATTAGTTAATGTTGGAGGAGGATCGAAGGAAACAATGAACATCTTAATACACTAAGTACAAAAAAATACAAAAATTCACCTCTCGAGTAGGAGAAAGTAAGCGAGTTGGGCTAAACCACAACATTGGACTGGAATTCCTATGGCCAGATGAGACTGTAGTAAGGACTGCATAACCAAATTTTAAATCCAGATTAATGAACAAGTGTGACAAGGGTTTAGTGACAACCTTGTGGTTTCCCACAAGTTGAATCGAACGCAAACATCGAACCAAATCCAAATCCCTATGTGGTAAAATAGTCAATCTAACTTGTAGTTGAACTCTTCTGCCAGACGGGGCTTGTGTGATTAATCAAAGAGCACTAACTCATGTTCTTGTTTGTGTATGCCAATTTCCTTCCCATCAAATTGATATATGAACTCGAGAATCCAGGAGCTAGAAAATATGCGGTTGCAGTGTGCCTAAAAAATTTGCTTCCCTTTTCCATTCCCCTTATCAGGTTCTAACTCAAGGTTGGAACATGCATTTGATTCGAAAGCCTTCAACTTGACCACCAACCACTGTTTGGTCTGACACTCACTTGTGTTGTGAGTGGGGCTCTTATGGAACTCACACCACTTTCCTGTGTCCTTCTTTGATTTTGTGGTGTTGTTCTTCTCTTGCGGCTTCGACGGGTTGTCATGGGTCACCCCACCTTGGCTTTTTCCTTTGGTCTTCGGATTTGCAGATCCAAAGTCTCGCTTCTTCTGTTTGAAATTTTGCTTGATTTTGACAATGTATCAGTACACCATGCTGAGCGAAGAGATGTTCAGGAACTCCATCTCTTCCTGGATGTATCTGTGTAGGCAACCGTAGTATTTGAGTACCAAATGCAGCTGAGAGTCCTTGATACCCAACTCTGTGCGAAGGGTATGAAAAATGTTGTGAACTCTAGCACATCTTGGTCCCTTCCCTACCGCAGTGTGGTCCATTTGATGTGTTTGTCCTCATAGCTTTTGACAAGGTAGTACTGCTCCTTGATGGCATCTCGAAATGAATCCCAAGTTGGTGCGACTGAAAATAGTGAGCCTGTACTTTCATCCTTCTGCTCGCAGAAGGTTTCCCACCAGTCCTTGATGTGGGGGGCTGCTTTGAGAAGAGCGAAAACAATCTTTTACAAAATTTATGAATAAAAAAATACCCATCTAGGAGATTTAACCATTTAACTATGACATTTGTGTCTATTTGACCCTCGAAAATGGGGATTTCAAAATTAACTTGTACCTTAAATGGTGTGGTGTTTCCAGAGTAGCTGTTGGAAGCCAATGCGTCGCCTCTCAGTAGCCATTGAAGGATTTGGGCAAAGTTGTCCATCATCGCGTTCCTTTGTCACTCGAGGGCTTCTTCAAGCAAGATTTTGATAGGATCTTCGGCCCCCTCGTCTTTCTTATCATTGGGAACATGCAAAGAAAAACAGAGAAAAAACAGATCGCTCTGATACCACTGATCCAGATTTAAACAAGAAAGCAACAAATACAGGGATAAACATATACACAAAGATGCAACGGAAATAATACTTCATTTCATTAATGTAAAATACTGAAATATGCTTATAAACAGAAATGGAAATAAACCAGCTAGGGCGATGGTAGCTTATCTCTAAGAAGAGATGTGGTGGCTACATGTCTCTGAACTATGTTACAATGAGGCTCAAAGGCCTATTTATTGTTGAGAAACAATGGAAAACCCTAACATCCCAAAACCTAACCCTGGAAGATGAAACGCCATATTGTGGGCCCCATTTGGGTAAATTGGTACATCAATTTCCTGAGGTCGTAACTTTGGCGCCCGATCTCCATTTGATGTGTACAATAACTCGTTAGAAATATTTATTCGAGAACTATAACTTTGGGAAGAGCAACATCGGCCCATGGACCCATGTTGCTCCCAGATTTCCCAAAAAACGTCATTTAGGGCCTCAAAATGGCTCTAGAAGTTCAGGACCCAAAAAACTGCTAAAAACAATAAATTGTGCTACAATTACGGAAATTGAGAAACTGAAAGAGACAGTCATGGGGGTCCAAGTGGAATAGGTTGGTGGCCACCAACATCCACCTGGATCACAAAGTTACTGTTGTTAATATTTTACTTTTGTTTTTATAATTTTGAAAAGAAATAAGAAAATAACAATTATAATAATTAGTAATAAATTTCTTTTACGTAATTTGGGAAATGGTTAAAGTTAGAACAAAATGATGATTTCATGATAAGCTAAAGAAGTTCTGGAAAGAGTTGGAGGAAGTTATTATTCAATTTCCTTCTTCTAAAAATCCTGTAGATAAAAGGGCTCCTGAGGGACTGAGAGGGGGTTGGCTACAAGAAGGGGAACCACCTGAAGAAGAAGGATACATGAGAACTGCAGAATTATTTGCAGAGATGGTTGGGGCGAGTAGAAATTTTTCCAATCAGATTAACTTCTGAAAATTCTAGGCTGGAGTAGAGTCTTTAGGTTTGGAAGGGTAACCTGGACTGGTTACATCCAACTGTGCCAAATGATTGCTCGGGCGGGAACCTGGGCATAATAGCCAGTTCCGTTGGAAGGGTGGAATGGTCTCATTCTGGGCACACTCACTCAGTGAGTTTCAATATTTGCAGATAAGTAGAACTTATACTATTTGGAGTTTTTATTTCTAGAAGGTCTATTAAGTTGAATTTGTGTTGTTCGAATTTCAAGAATGAAGGTTTTGTCAGAAATGAGCAATGGGAATATTATGAATAAATTATAGGAAAGACTGGTTTTTGCTGTCTAAGTTAACTTATACCTGTTTTGATATAATTTTTCATATAAAGTTGTGATTCTGATAGATATATGTGATGAGTTATCATAGTAGTATCGACAAGAGTATACATACATACATACATATATATATATATATATATATATATATATATATATATATAAAGAAAAAAAAGGGCTCGTAGGATTGGAAAGCCAGATGGAATGAAACCCTCCATGACCATCAAGAAAACTACGAAGAAAACTGTGTACTAACCTGTGTGAAAAAATGAAGTACATACGGTTCAAACCATATAACCTAAGTAGCCTTTTTGGGTGGTTATAAGCTGGAGACAAGATGCATAATAGTGGATTGACTTTATGTTAGTTCAACAGACACAGGGAGCAGAACAAACTGTCATTATTAACATTGATGGGTTCCTGAAAGGAAATAAGAACCCCATGTGGTATGCCTACTTTGAGAGTCATTCCAATATTGAGTTGTTACCAACAACTGTAGGAACAACTCCTCGATGAGGACATCTAGATGAACTAGCAGCTCGAACTGTACTAACAATACTATTGAGAAGAACTAAAGATACTATAAGCACTATACCGGAAACTACTAAACTTAGGCCACGATAGAAAAATTCAGAAGCACAGTAGGTAATTAAAAGCTTGTATCTATTCACTAGGAAAAGCCAAAATAATGCATGCATAATTACATTATCATGAAAACAGTAAAAGAACAGAGCCATAAATTATGGGTATCAAAAACTTCCATTTGCGAAGTAGTAAACTGCATTATATGATTTAACAGTAAATAGAATGATGCCCTTGTACAAGACGGATTGGTATCTTTGTGCAAAGAAAGATAAAAACCTCAAAGGAGGTCCATAAAACAATGTATGTGTAAGAAAAACACATAACCGTTTAACTCGACAAGCCCTCATACATCCTTAGCTCGGTATTTAAACCCACAATAAGAAAGTATCCATGGTATAAGTGCCTCTTGAAGTTCTAAGGAGTCTGATAAGTTACAATTTTAGTTAAAATTAACAAAACTGCAATATGCTCTAGGAGCAACAGCAACTTCCATAAAAATAGAGGGTCTTTGGAAAATAAATGGAGTGAACTGGCCTCTTGTACTACAAACCCACCTCAGTACCTAGAATGGTGGAACAATCTTGATCACAAAGGGGAAAATATAACGAGGTACCCAAGCTACTTAACATAGAATACACGTTGGGGAAAAGGAAAGGTTGTTCATACTCATAAACACAATGGTTACAACCATGGTCGACATTTGAGCCGTAATGGATTAACTACTGAAAACATTGGGAAAGCCTGGCGAAGCATGAACCTTCAATTGACAAAATACTACCTACAAATCAGAAAACAAAAGAATTAGCTAATGCTGGAGGAGGACCGAAGGAAACAATGAACATCTCAATACACTAAGTACAAAAAATTACGAAAATTCACCTCTGGAGTAGGAGCAAGTAAGCGAGTTGGGCTAAACCAAAATGATGCACCGGAATCCCTATGGCTAGATGAGACTATAGCAAGGACTGCAGAACCAAAGTTTAAATCCAAATTAATGAACATGTGCGACAAGGGTTTAGTGGCAACCCTGTGGTTTCCCACAAGCTGAATGGAGTGAAAACAATGAACCAAATCCAAAACCATGTGTGGTAAAACAGTTAATCTAACATGTAGTTGAACTCTTCCGTCGGACGGGGTTGCAGAGCCTCCCCATTAGTGTAGCAACCAAATGACAGAATGAGCCTTGGACTCCGAAGGAAGTTAACCAAAAACCACATCTCCTTGCTGGAGTCATTGGATCGTCAACCCCAAGATCAACAATGTGAGAACTCATATTTGTTCACCTTACTGGTACACATATGGAAGAGTCCCGAAGGTCCGGGGTACAATTTATTTAATACATAAACCAAATGTAGTAAAAACCGAACCTCCAAGTGGATCGCACATGTGCTTAACTGAGAGGTGGATACCAATCAACAGTTGTTACCGAGCCGGCATGTATTAAGGCTACGAGATAATTAATCTCATTAAAGAAGAACAATGAACCTAAGAGGGTTAAAGGGATAGTGGAATAGGAACATTAAATGACCATATTACTATCTAGTTATTTAATCGTTGATTTTTTTTATGATGTAGGGAGCAGTATCCTAGGGGACTTAGGGAAAAATTTGTCCTTAGGTGGTGGAGTTGATCATGTTGGATTCCTAAAGGAATCCTCCATCGAATGACATATGAGTTTGACATTTTTGTATTCATATGATATTTTAAACATAATGCTTGATTTTTTTTGAACAATTTTAAAGAGATTGAATAAAAAATCAATATCCTAAAATATAGACAATGATTTTTTTTTTTAAAATACCACTATCTTCCTTTACTAGTCCTCTTCAAAATGATACTCTTGGTTTTTCAATTTATTTAAATATTTGAAAAATAACCTTACATGAACACGTGTCTGCAAAATGCAATTGAAATATTACTTCTCAGCTTTGAAAAATAATAAAAAATATATTTATATATAAAAAAAATAAAATTTGAAAAAACTTAGTTCTTTGTCAGTAGATCATGCTTTATATATATAATATAGTTATATATATATAATATATATATATATATATATATAGATTAAAAATTAATGCATTCTAGACTAAGTTATGTTGAACACAAATATCTCTTAAGACGTGTGAAAATATGAAAGGACACTCATTTCATTTACTGAAAAATTGACATATGAAAAATTGTTAGGATAAGAACATAATCCTGTCTTTTATTTTGAATCAAAATTCACAATAGTTGTATGAATTTTAAGAGTTGCAATTTATTAAAAAGAAAAAAACTTAAAATTACACATTTGACTTAAAAATATAACCCATCTTCAAATTTTAGCATAACGATAAGCTATACTTTTTAATTTTGTACCGTAGTGGAATGATGACGATATTGAAACTAATGATATTCCTCAAACCAATTATTGCTTCGTCGTATGATTCTTTGTGAACTTCATGTTATGTATATCTTTGACCTCTAACTTAAATTGATCTGATTTATTTTGATTTTTTTATTTTGATTTTTTATTTTTGATTTTTTATTTTTTTAATATAAAATAGCATGTGGAGTCACTCATTTTATATTTAATATTTAGTGAAATTATTGAAAGTGATTTGAAATAAAAGGTTCATCATGTTTATAAATATCTTCTCTCTCATCTTACATTCGCTTAACACCTTCTCTCTCATCTTACATTCGCTTAACGCCTTCTCTCTCATCTTACATTCCCTTAACATATTCTTATGGGTTTTATGTTGCTTTTGTTGGAAATTTATTTACAACATTTTTCAAATTAGAATAGTTATTTTAAATATTATATTTTTTATAATATTTAAATTTTAAAAATACTCTAAAATAATGGTTTATCTCAATCTTGTAAATATAACGTGTCTCAAATTTACCTACTTAACATTTATTTTAATATTACAAAATCATATACATTTTTTTTAAAGAATTATTTTATACGAACATAGGGATAAAGTTAATACAACGTCCTATGATAAACTAATAAATTAAATAAAACATAAAATTGTCGTAATTATTAATGACTTAAAATTATCTTATTAATTAAACATAAAATTGTCGTAATTATTAATGACTTAAAATTATCTTATTAATTAAATATATCGAAAAAGAGAAAACTCATTATTTGAAAAAAATATTAAAAATTATATAGATATTTTCTTTAAAAAAAAAAAATATATAACTATTATAGTAAGAAATATTTTCATACGTTTCTTCTTATTCCATATTTGATGGTTGATTAATGTGCATTGCCATCACGTATTTAGAGGGTCTTACTTACCTTTGGTAGGATTAAAAATAGAGATAGGTGTACTTTGTATTATACACCATGGTACATTATAATACAAGTAACACCATAGTCATCAAATTCGCCCGAATCGGGTTGAAAGTTTTGAAAATTCGATGGTACGGTTCGATTCCGTCCATAATACGTTGAAATTCGATTCGGCAGCATCACGTTTAATTTGGCACGTGTGAATTCAAAAATTCAGTTGTTTTAATGATATTTTTTTTGGAAGTTTTTAAGTGATTTTTTGGGTTTAATTTCTCTAAAATCTAGTAAGAATTTAGTGAAATCACAAGTTTGACGGGTAACCTTTGTACAATCGAAGTACTCTAGGGTTTTCAAAGTGCTAAATCTATATACATACAGTAAAAAAACCAATTTAAATAATAAAAATCAAGATTTCATTTCATATTTTTCAGCTAAATTCAGATACTAAAAAATCCAAAAAATTACACTCAAAACCATTCATTTTAAAAATAAGAAACCGAGATAATAGTGAAACACCTGTGTTTAATTCATTAGAAGTAGATGGAAAATGCAGATAACGACGGTAATTGTAGCGATTCTGGCATTTGACTATTTTTTAAAGTACGCGTTTAAAGATACGGTCGACCGGAGGAGTATTTTAATTAAATAATTGAAATTTTGAACGTAAGAACGCAAAAAAAATCATCTTCAAAGTGAAGCGAATTAAGTGAAATAAAGAGGGGACCTTGCTGGTTAAACTTAAAAAGTCATTCATGGTGATATCGTGAAAAATATTGTATTGTGGATATTATTTGATGAATTGGATTAGTGATTTTTTTTATTTTTTTATTTTAGTATCTTTCTTCTATATAGCATTAGTATGCAGGAGTATTGTTCATTAGTATTAAAAATTATAATAATATCTCTTGGTATGCGATGTAGGACCGGTTAAGTTGACTTAAAGCTAAAGTTTATTTTATATTTGGAATAGTTAAATTTAGTGAATATTTGTATGTTGAAGTTAGCATCAATTAGGTGTGAATTCAAAATTAAAAGATATAAATATTTTTCATAACACAATAATACTTTTCATAAATTTCATTATAATTAAATCAAATTTGTGTTTGTGTGATTAATAAAAGAGCACTAACTCATGTTTTTGTTGGTGTGTGCCAATTTCCTTCCCATCAAATTGATATCTGAATTCGAGAATATGCGGGTGCAGTCTGCCTAAAAAATTATATTATATTTGTTTTTTTGGGTGTAGTAGACGTTGCTCGTAATAGCAAAGCCGCTTGTAGCCACCGGGAGGCTGAAGCCACCGTAGCTAAAGCGTTCGGCCCCCATTGGGAGAAGTTAAAAAAAAATAATTTGGAGAATTGTAGACTATGCTACTAGGTATTTTTTTCAAATCCGCTTGAGCGTTTTTTCAAAAGTATTTTATTTATTTATTTATGGTATTGCATAAGGAAAAGCGCAAGTCTAGTTAGTCAAAGGTAAAAAAAGAGGGTTTCGAAGGTTATTTTGTTTAAAGTCCATGTGAGCAAGCTTTAAAAGGTTTTAATTATTTGGAAACAGATGTTTATTGAAGGTTTATGAAAGGTTAAAGGATATGGTTATGAGATATTAAAAACAATGCTTAAGGAGATATTGGAGTTTTGAGGTTGTTTTAATATATTAAAAAAAATGTTTTCAAAAGAGATTTTTATAAAGTTATTGTTGATGATCTTTTAGAATAAAAAAAAAAATTTTGTAGTGAGAAGAGAGTTTAGGTTTGGAAAAAGTGAGTTTGTTTATAAAAAAATGTTAATGTTTTGGGTGAAGATTGTGTGTAGGAGTGATATTAAATATCAATTTTTTTTCGGGGGCTATATGGAGAGAAGACTCATGCAATAAGGAAATCAGCCATAAGAAAGAAGAAATACAACAATAATGGATCTCAAAGGGCAATTGAAACACATCAAGAAAATGAATCATGTTTAGAGAGGTTTAAGCCGCAGCAGAGGAACTGAGAAGTCTAGTAGAGGACAAAAAAGAAATCAAAGGAGATTGTGTCATGTTTAGAGAGGTTCAAGCCCTAGTCGAAGAATTGAGAAGTCTAGTAGAGGACAGAAAAGAAATCAAAGGTGATTGGTGTAGTCTGGATTTGCTACCACCTACTGTGTTTACTGGTAAATATTTTAATTTTTGGATTATCAAAATGCTAATTTTTCTTTGAACTAAAGACTTAATTGAGCACTCATCTAATAACCTATATGATGAAGTATGTGATGTTTTAACATTGGATTTTATAAAACATAAATTAGATGAGAAGTTTTTGTGCAAGGTAGAAAAAGCTACAACTTCCAAGGAAGTATGTAAGACCCTCGAAGAATAATTTGGTGCAAGGGTGAGTGACATGCAGCAACAAGATGTGTCACACTTTGTTGAGTCAGCCACAAATCTAAGAGTAGATGAACAAGACTCAGGGAAAAATCAGAGTTTAGAGAATTCAACTCAAAAGTGGATGATGGTCATGAATACTATAAAAGTGAAACCCATGATGCACTCATATATACATACAAAAGAAGAAGATGCAAAAAAAGTTACAGAGAGGGAAACAACAACCTTTGTTTGTAAAGCATAACAAGAGCATATAAATTCTCAAGGACTCCATTGTAACATGGATAATGCAGATGATGGTGAATCCAACTCCCAAGAAACACATATGGATGATTGTTGCAAAATGATATGTGAATTGGTGAATCCAACCACAATTGATGAATTTGGGCACATGGATGTTCAAAAATTCCATAATAGAGTGGATGAAAATTATGTTGATGTTAACTTTGATGAATACAATTTAAGTGGTGATGAGTAGTTAACATGATGCAACAGCAAGAACACATTGATATGTTGTTATTTAGTGAGAGAAGCCCACTTGTGTTTGAAATCAATGTGGAAGATAACTTGTTTGGAGCAATAAAGGTTTGTAAAGGAGTGGACGATAAGACAGAGAAGGAAGAGGAAAAGAAGGAAGCTCTCAATGCATAGCATAATAAATATATTTCTAACATTGTTCTTGAGTGTGCAGAGTACAGGAAAAAAACAACAATACCTGATGATGAAAGTGAAGAGAAAGATATGGAATTTTTGAAGACAAATAATAAGGCATTGAAACATTTTTTTAGTAATGCATTCAAGAAGAGATAAGATTTTGTCATATGGTAGAAAGAAAGTCAAGAATATGAAGCCCAAGAAGCAAAGCGAATAACACAGTTTGAAGATGCAATGTTTTGGCAACATTCCATGGTTGAATGAATATTTGAAGAAGATGTAGAAGACATGATTAGATTTTTTTTAAGATGAAATAAAAGAGAAGTAAAAAAAATGTAGCAGCAACAAGTGAAGAAATATGGAGCCTACAACAAGAAAGCACAACAGAGAATGAGGCAATTTCAAGAATATGGAATTTGAAAGAAACAAAAAAGATCAAAATTGTAAAACGTTTTTAAGTGATTGTAAATCTAGCTGAGACATATACCAGTAGGGATGTTGGATTGATGATTGAGTCAATTTATATTGTAACCCTATCATGCATAGTTGAGTAATGTTGAGTCATCTTTGAGTTATGTTGACTAATAAAGTCATAATTAAATGGGAGTGTTGGAAATTATAATTACTCCTATGGTATGTGATGCATGAAGTGAGCGGTTGAGTCCAATTGAATTAAGTCTAATCAAATATTAGAAGTTCAAGTTCATTCTATATTTGGAAAAGCTGAATATAGTGAGAGTTTCCATGTTGAAGTTAGCATCAATTGAGTTGCAGCAACTCATATTGTTTTGTGTGTGAATTATATTTTTCCTCATCTGCCTCTCCTAAGGGATTCACTGGAGAAGAAATACCATACCACGTGCATTCATATTGGGAGATATATATTGAAGAAAAAATGACATAATATATTGAGCATATAATAAGGGGTAAAGAGTTTTTATATTAAGAGATATCAAAAATTGAGTTTAAGTTAATGAAAAAAATATAAAAGGGTATAAAAAAATGTTAATGAAAAAATGGATACCTACAATATCTAGTTAAAGTAGGAATTTTTGAAATGGGGAATGTGTATTGGATTCTTATTGGCAAAGCTTAAATAATGTGAATTGTAGAGGTATTTTCTAATATGTAGTTAAAGTATGAGTTTTTTAAATGGGAAATGTGTATTGGATTCTTATTGGTAGAGCTTAAATAATGTGATTTTTAGAGGTATTTTCTAATATGTAGTCAAATAAAAGGTATTGTTTAGTATGCCATGAACTCATATGCTATGTCAAAAGTTCATTGAGTGAAGCCCCATGGCCTCTCCAACAAAATCCAATGTGTTGTTTTTGAAAATTTTATAGAAAAAATGGATAATATGGTTTGTAAGTCTTTTGGAATGCCATTGCTTTCTGGTTTCTATTAAAAGAGTTCATTCTTCCATTCCATATCATTCGTTTCTGTTCCACATGAGTTTTTTCTACTAAATATCTAGTTTTATTTGCAATATCCATAATATGATTAGAAACCATATTTAAGAAAATATAAAATATTGAATATTATCCATTTATTTTTTAAAAGTTAAAAAACACATTTTTTCAACAGTGGTGAGATAGATATTCCCAAATTTTTCGATATTGAATTTTGGATAGCTGAATTTTTTCATTATGAAATCGAATCCCAATCCAAATTCTAATTCCAACTTCCTAACGATGAGTAACACATGAGAAGAAATCTCCCTCGGGGCATTCACCAGCGTTTCAAATTATTTTCAAAATTTATCAATTTTATAGTGTTGCCCATCCTTTTTATGTACAATGTAAATTGTCGACTAACATTTAGAGTGGCATAAGGCAGAACTTTATTTAGTTCTTGGGTTAGCAGGTCCATGACGACAGAGGGTACAAAAGTCGTACGAACAAAAAGAAAAGAAAGCTGCATGAGGCTATTACTCGTTTAGGAATATTCATAAAAATAGTAGATATACACTGCTTGCAATTATTTGGTTGGTCTCAAAGTCTCAGAACACATGTGAAACAATAACACCACAGGTGTGTATTGATCTTTAATAGAAATTTGGAAAAATATTGTCGACTGTAAGGCTGAGAATTTACACAACAAGCTCCTTGTGTCTTGGGCTTGCACTCACAAGAATCATCTGCTCCATCACTGTTGATTGAACTTGCGTACATATCTCTTTATTTTGAAAGCAAGTGGATGGATTCCGCGGTTTAGAAGGCAATTCCAGATTGCAGGACGATGCAGACCCCACGATGGGCTCCACTGGAAGATTCTCACAGTTGCAGATCTCTATCATATAGCAATCAGGGTCATGGAGAAAGAGCTGATCCACATAAATCCCTCCTTCCTCCACGATTCGTTTCACATACTTGGTGTTCATTTCCTGCAACTTTCTCTCTACCTCCTGCACATCATCGCACTGCAATTCCAAACCCATGTGAAACTCAGTATAGTCATCTACAGAAATCAGTAGGAAAATCCTTTGGTATTTACCAATTATACATGTAGTTGTTTTACAGCCTAAACCAAGTCAATCAATCAATTATAAAGTTGAAATTTTGCTTATTTAACTATATAAAATATTTAAATAATATTTACTCACAAAAAATTTTGTGACGGAAGAAATTAGATTTCTATGCTCATATCAGATCCGTATTTAAAATGAAAATCTAATTAATAATTACCAACCAGGCAAGTAATTAGATCCCTCAATACTCATGTCATATCCGTATTTAAGCTAAAAAACAGCTATTAATTACCAGTTATACATACATTTATGAATCTCTGCATCTTGCAGGATAATATAGGTGAATAATATACCTGAAATGAGATGTGATTGTCTCTCGGATTGATTTCAGTTTTCTTGGGTACATCCACCGGGTTTGGAGACTGCAGCAAATGGATGCCTATTCCGTAATTAAAGAGCCTGCGAAAGTATAAACCAAAAATTATAAACAACAAACATCTTGCTCTGATTTAGGTATTTTTTTCATTTTGGAACAAATACCTAAAATGTGAATGTAAATAGCAAAGAGAAATGAATGTAGTTACCAGGCTCCATCAAATCCAAACGATCCAGGTCTCTTAACGGGAATGAAACCCAGGATGTCTCCGTAAAATCTAATGGATTCTTCTATGGATCTACAAACGAGGAAAATATGATTCAACGACCTGAGAGAGAGGGGTCCTGATCTCGATCTTGATCCTCCTCCGTTGTTCACCATTCTCGCAAAGAATGAATGCGATACTGGAAGAAAGGAGGGCAACAAGAAAACGCAGAGAGGGAAGTGGTCGAAATGAGAGGAGGCAAAGAATGAATGTGATATGAGAAGGTGAAAGGGGGAACATTTAAATCGATGAAAATAGGATTGCTATTGAGTTCATCATGCCGATATTCACGTGAATAATGTGCGATGACAGCGTGTACAGGTCGCTGTCCGAGTGTGATGGAACGTGAAATCTTATCAACTCATTTCAAACTGAAACGTCCGGGTCCAGCAACAGCTCATTCCTTTAGAAGCACATGGACATTGCATGAGGCGTAAACATATGTTTTGGAATCATACAATCAAATTATCCATGCGCTCTCGTCTTTCAAAAAAAATGACCATGTGCATATTGCTGATAAAAATCTATAAGAAAGTTATTTGTAAAGACTAAATGACCATCTGTATATTGTTGATAAAATCTAAAAGAAAGTTATTTGTAAAGACTACAAAATGACCATCTGTATATTGTTGATAAAATCTAAAAGAAAATTATTTGTAAAGACTAAATGGGAGAGTCGATCTTCCTCTTTGATTTACTCATCATTATTCTAATTATATTGTTTTAAGTCAATAATTAATTTAAAATTAATTAAATATCATATTTAGTTTTAATCAAATCATTTTATAAACATTTTGCAATAAATAATATAGATTAAAATTTAGAATATAATTAATTTAGTATTTTTCTATAAAAAATATTATCATATAATGTAAATAATAACAATTAAATTATTATTTAATGTAAATAATATATAATTAAATTTAGGATATAATTAATTTAAATAATTTTTTTATAAAGATATTATAAATAATGTGTGTATATAGATTTAGATATATGAATTATTGTGAGTAATCAAACCACCTCAATTGCTCTCACCTTCACACCTCACAAAAAGATAAGGTAAGATGAGACAAAATATGATCTAAAAACATACTAAAGATAACAACTATATCCCCATATGTCAAATACAAAATGTGGCATATTAAGACTTTATTATTGTATACGAGAAAGAGGTTAACATTCCCCCCTCAATCATAAGTCTGAGGAGTTATACTCAATGCAACATAAATTGGCACCATCTCCATGTCACCATGTTGAAGCCCCTGATTTGAGCCTCAATGAAGAACTCCTTGAAAAACTGCCAAAAATAGACGTTGAAAACTCTAATATGAAGAGAACACACCAAGAGAATTGAATCAACTGCAAGTGTGACACATACATGAAAATGCTTGACAACTCAATCTAATGCCAATTTGTAATGCAAAATGATCCATCTATCCCTTACTAGGTCAAATGACCATCCAAGTGAAAAAAAATGTCCACAATTTTCTCTCAATCAACATTGTAATCTTATATCCTATGTATGATTCAACAACAAAATATTGAACCATAATTCTTAAATTTTTCTTGCCCAACTAGAAATTTCATTGTGTTGTCGAAACTTGTAGTCTAACAAAAATTTTCAATTTCATTACCAATTCCACCCTATGTCAACTAAAAGGAGAGACCACATGTAGTTTTTGTTTGACCACTAACCATCTACATTTAATGTTTGAACCCCCCCACCCTCCTTAAAATGTAGGAGAGTTTCACCATTGTACTCTCGTTTTACGCTCATGAGAGTACCATTTTCTTTTCACTGTCAACTACAATATTTATCTTCTCTCATGATCGGATTCTTCAGTAAGATGTATATAATCGTTTAGCTATTGACAACCGCTCCCGAGGATCAATCCATTGATAACCAATCTCCAATCTTGTTGGTTTGTTTCTTTTGGAACATATCTTTGCCAAATGGTTCTTCTTGCCACAATGGCGACAAAGATAGAGATCAAAATAATGATCTTTCATATGGCCAATGTGATTGCAATGTTGGAATTTATCTTTCCCCTCATTGTTGTTTGATGTTTCTTTATCCAAATAGTTGCCACTGGAACACTTGAGTGGTCTTGAAAAAATTGCAATATACGTGTTGTTATCATATTTGACATATCCTAATGCATGCCAATTTTTGTTGCATTGGATTTCTTCCTATGGTCTGATGATTGTATTTTAAAAACAAGTTTGAATTTGATCATGTAAAACTTCTTCATCTTCTGCACTTGAGTTTGTTTCACTAAGTGACTCATGAATGGTTTATTGAATGGAATCATCAACATCATTATCATTGCTTTCCTCTTATTTTATCATCTTTATGATCATCATCTTGCTACTCAAAAAGAGGGTTGTTATGAAACATTACTATTTTAGAATTCATTTGTTGAATTTTATCTTGAAGAAACTGAATGTGATTTTGAAGAAGATTAAATTTATCTTTATTTACTTGTAGACAATTTACCACTGATTGGAGAGTATTCTGTGTGCAATGATTATGTTGTGTTTATTTGTGATTATTAAAATATTTAATAATTCTAACGACTCAATACTTCAATACATTTGATCTCGGAATCATTATGTTGTGTTTAGTTGTGATTATCAGACTATTTAATAATTCTAACGACTCAATACTTCATTGCATTTGATCTCAGAATGATTATGTTGTGTTTAGTTGTGATTATCAGAATATTTAATAATTCTAACAACTCAATACTTCACTACATTTGATCTCGTTCGCATGAACTCTTGAACTTGCTCACTTGCATTTCACGCTCACTTGATTTTTGCTTCAAGAATATTGGGGTGTTGAATACAACCAAAAATAAACCCAAACTAATGATAGTTAGAAACCAGTGACCACCCAAAATTTTTGACTCACATTGATTCAATAGGTGTCAATTTCAACCAAAAATGCACCTAACACAAGTCAACTTACAAAAGAATATTATTTGCAAGTTGAAATTTAATTTTCTTTATTTGACACTTACAAAACCTTTGCAAGTACACTATTAATAATTTATTTTGATTTTTCATTGAACTTTGAAGTAGTTGATGCCACTTAAACACATTATTATGAGTTGCAGTTGCTCAATTGCATGTGCCTTTCCTGTTTGTGCTTGATTGTCCTTCCTTAAATGTCCTTTGCAACTACCTGATTACAGGTACTTAATCACATGTTCTTATGGGCTTTAATTTAATTAAGTTGCCTTGTACCTCATGTGAGTTGCATTATATGATATATTACAAGTGTGTTTAAACTAGAATAAAAAATGAGCTACATCAAGAATCTAAAAAAGGAAACAAAATATCATTAATTCTCGTATTCAAATTTCATTCCTGATCAAGAACAAAAGGCCATAAAAAAATTTATTTTTATTATGATTCTTATATAAGTAACTCTCGCACTTGAGGACAAATCTTTATGGGAGACACTCAACCCTTTATTCTATAATGACCGGTTGTCATTCATCTTTCATGGCAGTCATTTTCATAATTCTAAACCAAAATGTGCTTATAAATATTTAACCAGAATTAATCTTTACAGATAGATATAGGAGACTTGAACAATATGTGAATCAATTAAAGGAACATACAAAAAAATAAAATTAAATGTGTGGAAAAATGACAAACAACCAACTGAATCTCTTTGAAATAATTTTAAGGTAGGGGGTGCTATCCAAACACTCAAGTTGAATTTTGATCCTGGCTTGGTTGGAAGGAACATGATCTGAGAGGATCAACCACTCACAGCCTTGGAAGGTGAGCGCACATGCTCCGCATTCAAATTACAAGGGGGGACTACTAGTATGGATTGATACATCAACTATATAGTCCACAACCTTTACTCAACATGGAGGTTTATGAAATTCTGTGAATCGAATCAACACACCAATTCTCGTGCAATTTTTTTTATTTTTTTTACATATATATTTTCTTACAGGTCCATGCAATGATTATCACACTTCATTCATTCTTTGAATTGCAGCTCATCCTCATTTCTCAAAAATATTTCATTTGAAAATTCTAACAACAATTCTGCACCATCAGTTTAACCATCACATAATTTTAGCATACCTTGAAATGTTACATGCATAAGAACATTTTCACTTATATAGAATCTTAAAAAATGTAGTACCATTTCTTATTCAACTGTCTTCCTAGAATGGCCACCCCAACCTCAACATCCAAGGATTGACTCTCAGGCACAAAAGGGGAAATTTTCCTCTAATTATCGATTCAAAACCTAAAACATAATGAATTTGAGGCCAAACAGATCTGATAGAGCTCCAATTTCAATTGGATCACCACCTAACTAAACATATTTCTCAAATTTTTGGCCTAGATAAGGCTATACAAAGGTCCATGTAGTTCATTTCACCTTGGTATAACTATCCACACATGGGTCTAGAGAGATCATCTTGTAATTTTCCCTTCAATAAATATATCTACAAGCCACAAACATGAGATAGGTGTTCAATTCCACTTCAAAAGAAAGAGAAACAACAATTATAGACCCATGATTTGGTTTTGCTTATCTCTTCACCACCAATGGATATATTTTTGCCTCTAATCTCATGCCTGTTCTAAGGAAAGTCTAATTCGAGTTTGGAACAATGGAATGATTTGCTTGGGAAAATCATGAAGGATATCGACTTCACTATGTGTTGGGCGCATATACTATCAATATAACCACTAAATCGATGAGATAGAAAATATACTTCTCCAAAATCATTTCAAGCATCAAATCCCTTCTATATTATGCCTTGCTACCTCTCAATCAAATACCAATTCCACATCTTTAGTTTATTGTAATCTTCCCATTTTCATCAAATGCATGTAAATTCATTTGACTAGAAGATGAATATGGATGCTTTTGTTTTTCCCATTTTCCTCTTCATCCATCTCCATCAATATTATTTTTGTTATTAACGAAGAAGAGATAGAAAGAGAGTTGGGTACAGGTTCTAGGTGATGTCACTAGTGTGTGGAGTCCCCTTGCTGGAATGTGTGTTTTATTAGCAGCCTATGCACCATGGACATGGAAGCAGTGCCTACATACTGGCAAGCAAGACAACAAGCAATTGGACTATGCAAGCCAAGAAGAGTTCGAACATGTCCTTTATCTTTGTTGCCCCATCATTTCTATATATGAAGACAACCTAAGGAAAACCAAGTGGGCTCCCCCGTGAGGTTACTAGATTAGTCTGAAGTGGATCGCCAATAAAGTCACTTATAGGAAAACTTAAGGTTGATATTCTCATTATGTTATCTATTTGGATCATGAAAATTGTTGCATTGTGCAGGAAATCAACGGCTTGAACATGGTGACAGAAAGTGATTTTGACTTGCTTTGATACATAATCTCAGCAAGATTGGAAAGGGAAAGACAAAGCTAAAGGTAAATGGAAGCAAAAGTGAACAAGACCCCAGGATGCGGGTGTGACAGAAAATGGTGCACCTTACAAGAAGTTTAGTGGACCTAAACCCAGAGAACAACAAAATAAAGGTGAGGGTAAGGGATGATTGCAGTGTTGGACATGTGGTAAGGAGCATCTCAAGAGAGATTGTTCACTGAATTAAGGTGGCAGGCCTCATATTTACAGTGCACATGGGCGCACAAATAGTTGGCGATGTTGTGTAGACTATTCTACAGATTTATGTAGCATTGGATAACAGGCAAGAGGATCACCAAGCATCTATTATCGATATGGATGGTATGCTTGATAAAGTTGTTTCTCTTTTGATTTACCTTAGATCTAATTATAGTTATGCAAGTCCTGACTTGGTGGATAAGTGTGGTTTGAATAAAGAAGTGCATGCTGAATATTGGTTAGTGCAATTGGCTACAGGTACAAAGAAGAGATTTCATCATTGGGTAAGAGGTTGTGCATTTGAGTTGAATGGTATGCCTACCTCAGCACATTTGAATGTCCTACCTTTGTAATCATATATTATTATTTTGGGTATGGACCGGTTGTATCTTCACAGAACTAGGGTGGATTGCTATGAAGAAACTATTGAATGATTGGATGAAAATGGGGAATAGAGAATCTTGCAGGGTAATAAGAAAGCTACATCAGTTATAATGGTGAAAACTATGCAAGTAAAAACCATTCGGATAAAAGGGTGTGTGTTATTTGCAGCGCATATTTATAGTGATAAAGGTAAGGATGTCGAGGACGAAGAAGTTATGAAGAGGTACGATCTTGTAGTAGTTTTAGGATGTGTTTCCAATAGAGATTTCAGAGTTTCCAGCTCACAGAGAAGTGGAATTTTCCATTGAGTTAGTACCAAGGGAAGCACCAACATCAAAGGCACCATAGAAGATGAGCACACCCGTGTTAGTAGAGTTGAAATTGTGGATAAAGGAAATGATTGACAGAGGATACATTAAGCCAAGTGTATCACCTTGGGGTGCACCAGTGTTGTTTTTGAATAAGAAGGATGGTACTCTTAGGTTATGCATTGATTACATGCAGTTGAATAAGGTTACCATCACGAACATGGATCTGTAGTTGAGGATTTATGACTTATTTGATCAGTTGAAGGGAGCAGCAGTGTCCTCAAAGGTTGACTTGAGATCTAGATATCATCAGGTATTCATTAAAGAAGAGGATATTTACAAGACTGCTTTCCAAAAAAAGTATGGGAAGTATGAGTTTTTTGTAGCTCCATTTGGTTTGACTAATGCTCCAACTACTTTTACGTGCTTGATTAGTAGTACGTTGCATCCTTATTTGGACAAGTTTGTCATTTTATTAATTGATGATATATTCATATATTCTAAGCATGATGAACACTTATCAACAATGTTGAGATTGCTAAGAGATCATTAGTTGTATGCCAAACTTAGGAAAGGAAGTTTCTTTCAAACAGAGGTACATTACCTGGGATGTGTTGTTTCGAAGGAAGGTATAGTAGTGGATTCAGAAAACATAAGAGCAATCATGGAGTGGCAAGTTCCTAGAAATGTGGATAACGTAAGATCATTTATGGGACTAACATGTTATTATAGGAGGTTCATCATGATCTTCTCTCAAATTGCATATCCTACATAGGGTCTTCACTAGGGAAGCAGTACCATACCACGTGGGTTCATATTGGGGGATATACATTGCGAAAAAAATGACATAATATATTGGGGGATATATAAGGGGTAAAGGATTTTGATATTAACTGGTATAAAAAATGGAGCTCAAAGTTAATGAAAAAATATAAAGGGGTATAAAAAAATTTAATGAAAAATTGGATACCCATAATATCTAGTGAAAGTATGGGTTTTTTAAATTGGGAAGGTGTATTGGGTTTGTATTAGTAGGGGGTTATACAATGTGATTTTTAGAGGTATTTTCCAATATGTAGTCAAATTAGGGGTATTCTTTAGTATTCCACAAACGCACATGATATGTGAGAAATTCATTGAGTGAAGCCCCCATGGGTAAATGCTTGCCGAGGGTTGCTAAAAAACCAAGGTTTGTTATCCCAAATAACAAGATGGAGGAATATCAAAAAGACATGAAGGACCACACCCTTATCTGCAAATTCGTTGGGGCCTGGCCGATTGTGAAAGAGATGATAAAATGGATCCAACAATGGTGGTAGCCGAAAGGGCACATTGATCTCAAGCTTGGTGAAAAAGTGTTTTTCATAGTGATCTTCTCTAACTTGGAAGACAAAGAGATGGTTTTTGAAGATGGGTCGTATTTATTCAATAATGAAGGGCTCTTCATTAGACATTGGGAGGAATTCTACAAGCCAGACCAGGAAAAGATCTTGTCCGCTCCAATCTGGGTTCAGTTGTTTGGTCTACCAATGGACTTCTGGGATCCAGAAATCCTAGAAGGAATTGGTAACTCTTTTGGAACCTTTGTTAAAGTGGCAGATTCTACACGAAAATGTAGATATACTTCTTAAGCTTGGATCTATGTGTACATGAATATCACAAAGTTACTTCCAAACTATATAGATCTCAAATACCATGATGAGATATGGCAACAAACTCAAGACTATGAACATATTCCTTTCATATGCCACTGATGCCATGAGTAGGGACACTTGTACCGGGGTGGCCCACTAAACCAGAAGGAAACAATGGAAAAGGAAGATGGGGAAGGTTTTCAGGAGGTGCAAAGGAGGAAACAGAACCAAAGACATACATGAAACTAGAGAGAAAGCCAAAATAAAAGAACCCTTAATCAGTTTGTTGTTCTATAGGAGGATGAAACGGGGGAGCTCACACCTGACAGCACCATGGAAATGGAAAGCCAAAAATAAAATGAACCAGAGGGAAATAAGCTAAAGAACAAGGAGGTAGGAGCGAGAAAAGGAAAGGAGGCTACCGTGCAAATGGTGGAGAAAAAACTAATGGAGATTTATAACCCGAAAGAGGACCTGAGCACTTAGGAGCAAGTGATGAAACATTTGTTGCAGGAATGGAAGCATTTGGATGAACGGTTCATCCTTGAAGACTAGAAACACCTTTATAAGGAAACATTCAAATGGTATAAAGACAAGCAAGGCTCAACAATAATAGCCCAGCCAGACCATCTAGGGTCTCTGTCAGTCAAGGGCAAGACATAGGAACCCAAGGAAAAGGGGGAAAGAAGAAGGGTAGGAGAACAATGAATGAATCCATCCAGATGGTTGGAGAGTTGCTAGTAAATTTTGGAAGAGTAGTTACATTGTTATAAGTCTTCCAAAAACACTTAAAATTATTGAAATGATTATTATATCATGGAACATTAGAGGCCTCAACAACAAAGGAAAACAAAGGTACCATAAAGAGTATCATGATAGTTCAGGAAAACAAAATTAGTGAAAGAAAACTGAAAGGGATTCTGGAAAACTTTAGACTTGAGTTTCAGCTCATGGCCCAGGATGCAAGTGGTATTGTTCGTGGATTGGTGATTTTATGGAATGTTGAAGAAGTTTGGTTCGAAGACTGGGTCAGCCTCCGAAGAATTCTTTCAGGTAAATTCCGAAACATTGGATCCAAAGAATGGGCACTGCTTATAGGGATCTACGGGCCTCATATCCCAGCAGAAACAGGATCTTTCTTATAAAAATTGGAAAACATGAGAAACCTTTACTTGGAGGACCTGTGGATAGTTGGAGGGGACTTTAATATGATCACAACCCTAGTGGAGAGGAAGGGAGGAATGCGAAGAGTGGATGCAGATATGGAATCCTTTAGCGAAACATAGAAAATATGCACCTCATTGCATGCCAACAATAAATGATCTTCACACCTAGAACAATAGAAGAGGAGTGACGCATCAAATTGTGTCTATTTTTGATAGGTTCCTCATCTCAGAGCAAGTCATAAGAAGATATATATTCATGGAAGCCTCGATCCTCCCATGTATGAGGTCGGATCACTAGCCTATAAGAATGGAAGTGGACTTAAAAGCAAGACCTAAGAACTAGCCCTTCAAGTTTGAAGCCTTCTAGCTAACAAATCCGAGCCTTAATAAAAGAATTGAGGAATGGTGGAAAATGAGTGAACAACAAGGAAGGAAATTTATGTATACCTTTCAGCTGAAACTCAAAGAATTAAAGAAGAAACTTAGGAAATGGAATAAAGAAGAATTTGGACACATTATTAAGGACCAAAATGAGATAAACATTCTCATGACGGAAGTACAACAACAAATTATACAAGAAGGGAGATATGAAGAGCTTGTCCAAGAAGAAGGAATCCTAATAAACCAGATGAATGAAATAAGAAAACAAGAAGAGATCCTCTGGAAATAGAAATCTTTGGTTAACTTGCTGCAAGAACGTAAAAGAAAAACAAGATTATTTCACAAAGCCATGGTGCATCATCGGCAACACAATAGAATCTATTCCTTGAAAGATGAGGAAGGGCATCGGAGAGTCCATCGTGAAGATATGGAGGAGTTACTTTTACACCACTTCAAAGAACTTCTTTAGGAGCCCCCAGAAAATAGAACGGAATCCATCCAAAGAATTATGAAACACATCCACCAACTAGTAACTCGTGATCAGAAACTAGCCCTGATGCGTGCTGCTACCCTGGACGAAGTGGAAGAGATAGTCAATGGAATGCAGAAGAATAAATCGCCAGTACCTCATGGGTTCACTGTGGAATTCTATCAAGCCGCCTGGAAATTCATGGGACGGGAAATATTAGAGGTAGTATAGGAATCTTGTCAAAACCAAAAGGTATGCCCCAGTATGAACTCTACTTTTGTAGCTTTGATTACTAAAACTTTGAAATCAGAAGATCCTCAAGGATTTCAGCCTATTGCCTTATGTAATGATATTTACAAAATCATTGCTACTCTTATTGTAAAACAACTAAAACCTCTATTGCCGAGCCTTATCTCTCTGGAGCAAACAATATTTGTAGAACGTAGGAAAATCCTAGATGGTTTCACCACTTCTCAGGAAGTTGTTCACTCTCTCAAGGCTCAAAGGATTCTAGGTATGATGATTAAGTTGGATTTATCCAAGGCATGTGATAGGATTAGTTTGGTCTATTTTTCGAGTATCCTCAAAGCTTATGGCTTTTCCCTAATATGGATAAATTGGATCATCTCCATGATCTCCTTCACTATTATCTATATTATGCTGAATGGGACACCTACCTCTAATTTCAATCCAACTCGAGGCCTAAGGTAGGGGGACCCAATATCTCCTTGGTTGTTTATCATTGCAGCTGAAGTGCTAGGCCGGTATATAAAAAATGAAGTTAGAGAGTCTAGGCTTCGAGGCTTAAGGATATGGGGCAACGACCTAGCCATCACCCACCAACAATTTGTAGATGATATCATTAGTTTATTCTAGGTCTCCTTGAAGGAAGCCCGTTGAATAAAGGACATTCTCAAAACTTTCACGAAGTCCTCAGGGACAAGGATAAACAACGAAAAATATTGTATTTTCTTCTTTAATACCCAAGGGAATGTCAGGACCCATCTTGCCAGGACCCTAGGGTTTAGCACTAGACACCTTCTGTCCAAATACCTGGGTATGCCCCTATCAAATAACCCTATAATATTATCCTGTTGGTGTCACATCAGCCAAAAATTTGCAAGGAAAACTAAGTTGTTGGGCCTTTAGATTCCTCAACCTAGCTGGCAGGACGATCCTTCTTAAGATGTGTTGCAATTGATACCCATTTACCAACTTTCAGGCATGCCGACCCCCAAAGGGGCGTGCTTGAACATGGTGGATATATTCAAGAAATTCCTATGGGGAGGGGCTCAATAGATCAGAAAGTGGGCACTCGTATCATGCAAAGGATTGACAAAAAATAAAATGGATGGTGGGTTAGGTCTTAGAGATCCCTATATCTTGCATCACAAAATGGGAGAAAAACTTTGGTGGAAATGGATTGGAGGTGGAATGGACCTATGAAATAAAATATGGACAAGAAAATACAATATGCTAGAGAGAATAGAGGATATATTGAGATATTGAGACCCCCCAAAAGGATCGACAATGTGGAACTGGGTAGCCCAAAATAAACATCTTATAAACCAACATTCCTTTTGCGAGATACGTAATGGTAGAACAACAATATTTTGGATGGACTCCTGGAAAAAAAGGGAATGAATGATAGATAAGAAAGATCTAAGGGACATATACCAATATACCAGTGACAAGAATATACATTTGGTCAAGAAATCCTAGAAAGAGGACCAAGGAATGGGAAGCTGGATGAGATGGAAGAAGAAGGAAGATTGGGACCAGGCCATGGAAACTGACAAGTGGACAAGTCTAGGCAAAGAACTGAAATTGAGACAATTAACGATCCAAAATGACCCAGATATTTTGAGATGGGGGCATACCGGAAAAGGAACCTTAGCCATAAAACAAGCCTATGACATCCAAGTAAGACAAGATCAAGACGGGCAAGACATCATTCGGAAAAAAATATGGAAGGGAGGATGGTGGCACAAGGTTACCCATTTCCTTTCGATGGTATGCAAAGGGCGGACCTTGACTTGGGATCAATTGCAGAAAAGGGGATTCCAGGGTCCTTCATTTTGCTGGCTCTGTCAGCAGCACAGAGAATACATGGAGCACATACTAAATACATATTTGTTTGTTGTGTAGAAGTGGAGGCAAATGCAAGGAGTATTTGAAAGAATGGACCGAGATCAAAATAGTATGAAGAAAACAATACTCCTCTAGAGGAGCAATATTTTCTCAAGTCTGGTATTAAATCAAGCATGGGGCCTGGCCTTAGGATTCAATCTATGGGCGATATGGAAGGAGCGAAACCATAGAGTCTTTAAGAATAAAGCCACAACTCAAGAGAAGGTGTGGGAAGGAATAGTCCAGAACATCAGAAAAACAATTCTAGCTGAGAAATGGCACCAAGAAGATTGGTAAGTGCCCCCCCAAGAAGTTTGTATCCTATAGAAACTTAACCTAAATGATAGCCTCTTCGGCCTAGAAAAAAAACCAGGTAGGCTCGATATCGTGGACTCACTTCACTCCTCCTGAAGAAGGATTCATAAAGCTTAATTTCGATGGAGCGTCTAAAGGGAACCCATGAGAGGCAAGCCCTTGTGGCCTCTTTAGAGACCCCCAAGCCAACACCCAACTAATTTATGCCGACTCATGCGGGATAGCCAACAAAAATGAGGTGGAGTTTGTAGCAGCATAACAGGGACTTCTAATCGATGTCAGAATGGGGTATCAAAACTTAGTGGTGGAAAGAGATTGAAGCCTGTTCATAAACACGCTAGAAAAACTGAACAATGACACCAAATGGGACAAGCTCAGCCAAATCTGGAGGACAACGTGACTCATCCAAGAAATAGGGGAAATAATTCATAAGTTTGACTACATTCTGGTCAGGTATGTTAGAAGAGAGGGGAATAAAGGGGCAAATTTTCTTGCCAATTGAGGATGCAATCACCAAAATGATACATTAGAAAAATGGTGGTCAATTCAACCTTGGGATGAAAAATTAAAAACCCTGGGGGAAATACTGGAGTAGGATCATAGGCAAAGCTAAGATAGCAAGCCTCTAGAAACAGAAGACCCTGATTGGGATGTGGGCCAACAGTTGGTACAAACTGGTCATATTAATGATAGGTATATCTGAGATTAGTACTGTCACCCCCCAGATTCTCAGGAAAAAGCATGCAACGACCCTTGGTATGAGTGCATGCAAGGGTGGTGGGAAAGGTGGTAGGATAGGAGGTGAGGTAAGGGATAAAGGAAGGAACGACAGGCAAGAGAACATTGTTAGATTTTTTGTGTGTGGAGGAAGGAAGTGCTGCAACAGATCGCGAAGGCGACAACTCTTGCAACCCCAAGCTTCGAGACAGCCTGCAATTGAACTTGGGTATGTTTTTTGGCCTTGCTCCTCCACTGCAATGATTTTTTGGTTGGGGTTTTGCTGGTGCAATAGGGGGTTAAATAGGAATATGACCTGGGGGGTTGAGAATTGTTGGTGGCAATCGGGAAGGCAATTGGTGGAAATTTCCTCGTTTTGCATCTATATCCTGTTCCAGTTTGGTATTTCCTATGGCTTCTGTGGGGATAACCTTATGATGTCTGGCTTGGAAAACTTGGGTTCCATAAACCGTGTTTGGTGTGGGGTTGACCGTAGCAGGCAAATGGGTGAGGGAAATGAGATGGAAGATGGGGGAAGGGGGGAGAAATCGATAAGATACATGGGAGGCAGACCTTATAGCCATAGACAAAGCAAGTGTTGGGTTAACGAGAATTCCCTTCAGGACTATGGCAAAGCCAGAGATCGCGAATGGAAAGCTAAATGGGAGAAAGCGAGAGGCAATGCTCTCATTTCCTGGGTAGAGGGGGCAAGGGTACCAATTTCTTCTTGGAATTATACAAGGATGAGGATGGGTATGTGCGCTTGGTTTAGGCAAGAGGGGCTCACCTAAAAGTGACCAGAAGTTGTTGGAAATGGAGAAAGGGAGCGGTAGTGAGAGGCTAGAGCCAGCCCCATTCTGGGGTTTGGTCTTCGGACCACCTCAGCTTCGAGAATGAGAGAGCAAGGGGTGAGGAGAAGCATGGTGTGGCTCAATGCCCTGTCAAAACAATACAAGAAAGGTACCAAACTACAGTGCTTTGTTTTGGATTAACAAACCGTTGTTGTAATGAAAGAACTCGTTCTTCATCTTTAGCAAAGCATGCAGGCAAGATAAATCAACATATCTTCCTGGAGGAAACAAAGGTCATTTCCAATGAAAATCATTGTTTTAAACCTAAAGTGCGGGAGGCACTTGAAATCATCAAGCACCCGCACAACCTCAATAGGGATGGAGGCTTGGAGGTTAGCAGAAATTAGATCTCCCTTCGCGCCCACAATGAATAAAATGCTCTCCCCTTCACATCACCTCACCATTCTTCATCATATCTTCACCTACACCCCCTGGTCCTCCCATTCTCTCCTATATCATATTCCCTCTTATCTTAAAAATTCCCATAGTACCCTTTCATGCTACTTCCTTGTGAATTTTATTAGCTCCTTCCCTTTTGAACCCCCTTCTCTGACCCAGTCCTTTGTTAGCCCATACCTATGCCCCTCTCTTAACCCTAATAAGAATAACATTAAGTATTATTGAGTAGTATTTCTTATATAGCATGATTAGGAATTAGGTATAGTTAAGACTCATATTAAAACATATTATCAATAAACTAATAACATAGGTCTGCAAAAA